>JXOR01000106.1:0-97190 GCA_001014335.1 Coboldia fuscipes | reverse complement strand
TTACTTGCATCATTTTGCCGGAGGACTGTAGTGTATATTATGCAACTGATTAATTGAAAATTTTATAAATTTATATAATTCTTATGGATATGATGATTACTCAGGCATTAGAAGCATCGTAACATCATTAAATGGATACCTGAAAATCTGTGTAAATGTTATCTTAGGTCCACTCATTTTCACGGTTCGATTCAATAAGTCTCTACCTGTTGCAATTTGAAATAAATCATCAAATACCAAGAACCATTATATTTATGAGTGTTTATTAGAAATAAATGTTTAATTTTCTCTTAGGAATGCGTAGTACATCTTTTGTAAACTATTATCATGTTGTAAAGTATTCTTTTAAAATATTTCATTGAATAATTTGTAATTCTAATTTTGAAAATTTACAATAATCAATTCCATATCATGTATTCAATCTACAATTAAACGATGAAGAATTATTGTTATGTACAAACAATAAATAATTAATCAAAATGAACTCCCACTAAGAATAAATATCAGCACCCATTTAATAGTAACTTCTCTATTCATCGATTCATTTCTTATATATGATTAAAAGAACTTATAGAAAATATGGTTTCCTCTTCTCTTATTATTCATTTAAATTTATGAACATCTTAATAAATAAATTTTAATTGCTCAGTGTAGTTTTAGATTTACAAGTATTCTCATTTGTTTCAATTGCTAATTTACTTATACTGGAATCTCATTTTTTCAATTTCACGGTTCTCTTTCTTTTCATGTTTACACAATAATTTAATGATTGGCCTTACAAATATAACTTCATCCAATTATACTAATCACTATAATCCATGGTTTTTATAAACGTCACAGCTGAACAAAATTGGGTCCACCAGTATTGATCAGCACCTTCAGTTTTCAGGAAACAATTAACATATTCGATTGTAGAAAGTAAGTATGGAGGATTGGTCTAAAAATAGAGATAATAGAATATTATTAGTTGGTTTTCATCCATAGGGACATGCTAATCAATAGCTACATTCATTAAATCTAAAGATTATTATTCCAATTCCATTTTTCTGTCATTTCACACAAGACCTCATGCAAATAAGGGTCAAGGTAACGGACATCTTTTTCATACTTGGTCCATTCGCATTTTGGTAAAATTGATTTTTTCATAGACAAATCTAATGCTCTCATCATTCTAAAAGTTCTAGCATCATAAACATCAGGTGGCAATCGTCGAACAGCTTCTATTACTGCAGGTGTTTCTGCATAACAGTCGTTATGCATTAATCCAAGTTTGTTAAATCCGGATGAATTGTAGGCCCACCTACCAAGTGCTGTCACCTTTTTTGGACCAACTCTTGGACAATGAACCATTTTTCAATAAAATTTCTAACTTATTTATCCAACGCCGATACTCAACTATCACCCTATCTACTTCAATTGTCTACTGTTTTCACTTGAACCTACTTTGATCATTTATATTATAATAACTTTGTGCTTACCTTGATAATAACATAAATCAATACAGGCACTAAATCGTCTGCTGATATGGTACGATTAGAAGCCATTTCAAGAAGACTCATAATCGCATGGATACAACTAAAAAATTATACAAGAATTACTTTAATCATAACTCATTGAGATGCAATTAAAAAACTTACCGAACGATACACAACAGTTTCTCTCGTGGAGATTTATAGGCTGAGATTTGAGCCATTTGTTGTTGAGCATGTGGCCAAGGAGCCTCCAAAAGTAGAATTTGTGGAATTCTTAGACTTGAGTGTGATGGAGTAATTATATTAGATAATTTATCAATGTGCTCGTGTAATACTCTAAAAATCAAAAATTATAAAAATAATGTCGTTTGTTTCAAGGTACTCTAATCAAATACTTACTCATCACGAGATAAATCCGCGTCTTCATTAGGAAACATCACTAAACGATACAATCGCTGGAATAAAATTCGTTCAATACAAATACGTGCCTCTTGAAGTTGCCACTCCGCCATCCCTTGAAGGATTCCATCACTACGCAACTGAGTCATTAATTGTTCCATATATTCTTCTAATAAATCAATTTTCTCATCCACAACGGTTAGATTTGTAAATTCTTCTTGGAATTCAACAATGTGATGTTCACGTTTTTCAAGGAACATTCGAATGCAAACCATAATCAAATGTCTTGTACAAATTCGACGTTCATTTAACAATCTCTCCTCATAACGTTCTACATTCTTTAATGCTAGCAACATGTTCTGTCTGTATCGTGTTAAATATTGCAAATAATTTTGCCGTTTTAGCAAATCAGCTTGTAATTCTGATACCAAGCTTTCATGTTGTGCTGTATCCATTGTTTTTAAGGTTCGAATTGCTTCCGATACATAGGTGATTTGTTGCTGATCCTGGAGATTCAATGCCTGAGCATATTGTATTTGTAAATATACTAACAATGGTGAAGATTTCTGACACTAAAATCAACACAGAATCAATTAGTATAAAAGTGTAAGATAATCTTAATTATTAACTAACATTGATGTGACGAAAATCAGCTGACTGTAAATCTGTATTAGATAGCACAGAACGTAGTTTCCTTTTAGCACTATTGAAGAGATTTGGTGTTTCACTTTGGTCCATCGGACAACTAAAAGGTAAATTGAACTATTAAAAATGTATCCTAATTTAAAATAATCAGAATAAAATAACCTGGCCTCCAATTCCATTTGTGAGTCCTTGGCATTGGTAGATCCAATAGAACCACCAGATGTTGCCTCACTTGACGAAGATACTTTTCGTTTGGCATATTTAGCCAAAATGTCTTCATTGTCTAAATACGGTAAGAGACCTTCTGCTCCATGAACTACTGAATCGGCGTCAATATTGTCACCGGCACCATCAAACGAACCCATCACCCAATTCTTTGATGTAGATGAGAATCCATCTGATTCCATTTCATTCATTGACCGAAGCTTACTGACACGACGATTTTTAAATCCCTGTCGAATTTTATTAAACAGTCCCTGACCATTCATCCGACCACTATTGTTGTTACGATCAGTTGAACGACGTGATAAATGGCGATTATGATTTTTGTCAGCTGATGAATCAAAGCTAATACTCTTGGGAATTGCTCCCGTGTATTTACTGGCCGGTTTAGATGAACTTGTTGAGTCATCTGTTTGGTTTTGATCATTCAACACGTTCGACTTTTGAGCAATTTCCTGTTGTTGGTTTTTAGCATCATCAGTAATTGGCACCGAATCAAGTAAACTCATCGTTGGAATCATATGTAAAGATCTTGTTTTTTGATTAATAATTTCGTGGTTTTCGTAATTAAGACTTTTATATCGTCGATTCGGAATGCCTGATTTATTATTTAATGATGAATCGATATTTAAAACACCGTTTCGTCTGCCATCAAAAATAGCATTTCGCTGATCAGCAGATACACGACGGTGTTCAACAACTTCCTCAGTTGCATTCTGTTCTTCAGCCAACATTAAAAATGGATTACGAATCTCTTCGCTGGTTTGAACAACGTTTACATCATCATCTTGTTTTAAGAGCGATGAAACTTTCGCATCTTCATCACGTAATTTTAAATTCTCAAAAGCATTTATCACGTTCTCTTCTCTCATTTCATTTGAACTATGATTTGAGACACTACTTTCAGCTGAATTCTGTCTATGCATATGAGTATTTGAGGCCAATAAAAATTCATTTCGTTCAAATGATGACCTAAACTGTGATTTATTTTCTGGTGTAGTGTTACTAAATAGTCTAGCAGATGGTCCTGCCAGTGGACTGGTATTCATTGCAGCACCAATATCCAAAAGTCCGTAACTATTATTGACTAAAGGAAAACGTTCAGATGGTCCACGAATGGTCGTTATCGCACGTACTGCTGCATTATCAAATGGCCTGGTGGCAAAGTTTCGAAGCGGTAAACCTATAGCACCCGAATTTCTATTGGAACGTGCCAATTCCGAGAAGAATGGTGAATCTGCGTTTCCCCGTAGAGTTTCCGTACTCACATCAATGTCCCGCGAAGAATCTATATCAGATTTGGCAGCAATACTCTGATTATCATCGGTATCCACTTCAGTCATTTTCTCTGAATCACTGGCCAATACATCTGTACTCCACGCTGACTCGGAATGAGTTTCAGATGTATCCAAATAATTTCCGGTACGTGCATTGGACGAGACACCAGTAAGAGCATCAAAATTACTCTCACCAGGTAATATAAACGACGATGGTATTAATGGAGTTGCTAAATTCGCATCAATTGTTTCTGAATCGCTGGCCAATACATCTGTACTCCACGTATCAGAAATTATTGACACTGTTTCATCACCCTCAATTAGTTTCTTTATCTCAAATTTACAGAATTTATCTTCGATGTCTGAACGGGCTTTATTCATTTGAGCTATTTGAGACGTTGGTAATTGAGCTGTACAATTTTCACCTTCTGTCACCTGAGATGACGGTGTATCTCTACCTGAAATATTTGGTGTACCACGTCCTGACACATTTGCTGATGTCATGTCCGACAAATTATCATTATCATTGATTATATTTTGATCATTCTCTTCAATATCTAATGAACTTGTGACGGAATGATTACTCGGTGCCTCTGAAACAGCTTCCAAATTATCCGATGCATTACCCATTGAAGCATCATCATGTGACATAGAAAATCGTGTTTGTTTCGGAACATCTGCATGTAAATTCACTTCAATTTGATCCAATTCTAATTCAGACTTAATGGCATCGATTTTATCAAGTCCATTTTCATTGTGCACAGTACTGCTACTTATACTATTCATATTCAGCACTTCCTCCTCAGATAACAAATGAAAATTATTGTCATCACATACATTCACATCAATGATAAGAACTGGCTCCGAATCATTGTGAATTCGGCCTTTACTAGTTGAATTCAATTTACTTCCGTTACTGACATTTCCATTGGTTGCTGTTTCTGTTTGGCCGTCGGAGGAGATTAAACTTATTGATTTAGTAAATTTACTTTTCGTATTTTTACTTAAATTCATTAGACTTTTTGAGGCTCGATTTGAATTATTCATTGAATGTACGCCACCAATTGATTCATTATTACCATTCACAATTGTTTCCCATTTATCAGGTAATTGTTCAAGTAATTTGCTTAGCTTACGTCGGTTTTCACCTGAAATTCGTAAACCGTCATTTTCAAGAACTTCACGTAGAAAATCTACCAATTTATTCAGCTCATTTTGTGTTATCAATACACTTGTTTTTGCCACACCGCTCGTGTGCGGTATTGCTGTCATTGTCATACGCACATCGTAATCAGTTTCAACCAATTGAACCAATAAATCGCTAATTGTATTCGTTTCAAATTTACTATAAACTTCACTGTAACGACCTTCAATATTTTCATATTTAATTAATGCCATCATTTGTATTATTTGACCAATTTGAATTAAATTGAATCGAGCATTTTCAGAAATTGGCGCATCCGTAATACCGAATAGATCGGGACTTAACACGACTGGACATATAAAATTTGTAAACACCATATCCGTTATAATTTCATTAATTTCTTTTTCATTCAATGCACTTTGTTTCAACTGTTGATATACATTATGTATTAACCAACGTAATGTGGATGGGAACAAACACCAATTCACTGTTAACGATTCAAAGAATTCACTTGCCAAGCTAATTAATGTATCAAGCACTGTTTTCCTATATTCCTTAATTTTATCATCATAATCTGGTGTTCCTGGTTCTCCGAACTTTTTCAATTTCTCTCGTTGCGGTATATTCAGAATTGCTTTTTGTGGATCAATCTCGAGCATCAGCTCGTCCTCAGTCAATACACGCATAATTGGTCCATTCAATGCCACCGTTAAAAATAATTTGGCTGATATTAAAGATTCATGTAAACGTTGATACAATCGAGAAAAGGCACAGGCACCCGATCTCAATAATCTAAAATAAAGGAATCTAATTGATATCATATTGTAAATAAACAGTTAAGAAAATAATTTTACCTTCTCGGATTATCGCTGCCAATGATTTGAATATCAACTAATTCTCCTAATAATTTGAGTATCATTTCAATATCCTTTGAATGCATTGCATTCCCATACAATCCGGTAACAATAATATTAACAACACTGTTCACTTCATCTGGTGTTGATATTTGATCACCAATCATTAATGTCTGTGCCAACAAGTAAGGTGATCGATGAAGATAATTAAATAGTTCACGATAGGCCAAAACATGCTAAAAATAATAATATTCATTTCATTATTCCCACCGTACAATAAAGAAAAAAATTTATCGGTTGATTCGATTCGTCTTTTATATGAATTTCGATCAACGCGATTAACTTTATTTCACTTATTCTAATTAATGCATACCTCATATTTTAAGTTTTTTGCTTTATAAGCATTCACAAATTTCACATTTTCTAATTTATTAGCGCGATGGCAACATAATGATGGACCCGTTTCTGGCCGTGAAACAATTAGACTACGTAAATTTTGCCAATGTTGTGCACAAATCCATGCCATCTGTAATGTACAAACAGTTGTTAGATTTATCAATTTGTATTATTTGTTTCTGACTCTGAGAATATTTGTATGCATTTTTATTTCATGTTCATTCNATGATGGACCCGTTTCTGGCCGTGAAACAATTAGACTACGTAAATTTTGCCAATGTTGTGCACAAATCCATGCCATCTGTAATGTACAAACAGTTGTTAGATTTATCAATTTGTATTATTTGTTTCTGACTCTGAGAATATTTGTATGCATTTTTATTTCATGTTCATTCATTTTTAAATATGTGTGACCTATTTTAATTGGAATGCAATGATTTATTAATATAAAATTAACATACTTGCGCCACACGAGATGCATTCTGCACGAGACTTTCATTCAGGCTAATGTAGGAATTTTGTTCATTTGTAATAAATAGCTGCTCCTGGCGTAACGAATGTGCCAATTCAATAATCTCTAAGAGACTACCATCTTCTTCGGTGTCTTGTTGCATATTGTTGGTGATGTTTGAACCAACACAACCTTTAATTACATGAATTTCACGAACAATCAATTAAAATGCAATCTGAAAATTAACAAAGAGTAACACACAATTGAATTGTTAACATTAGTCGAATATAAATGCCACTTAAGTAAATTTAAATTATAGCATTATTGTAATTGACGCCTCCATCAATCTATATGTTAAATAGTTAATGTACACATTTTGCTATATCAATTATTAAATCAATAAAATATAAAAATATGTACTCAGAGAGATCAATACGAACTTTAACTATACACTTGTTTTAAATGACTAATATTAAAGTTAGAAGTAAAAAGGGGTTACACGGATATTTGAAAAATATAAATAGATATTCCGTCGGTGAGTTTAAAATTATCTTCTCAACGATAAGGCAACAATTTTAGAGACACCCCCTAATGATAATGTATTTGTCCAAAAAAAAAACAACTTTGTTTTAATTCAATATTGCTGTTCAATTTCACTCACAAATAAATAGTACTTTGATATGGGCACTGTATGTCGATTATCCAGCCAAAGAAAATAGACTCTGGCAGAGTATCGGAACAGAGAAATCTCGGGAAAAGACCTTGAAATTCAACAATATTTTTTTCGCTTGAATCAAGAGTATTCGTCGGATGAAAACACAAACTGAATGGGGGACACCACACACCGAATACGGGAAATATTATCCATATACTAATAAATGGATTTTACAGTAAGAATGTGAAAATACACATTTACACTGTGACGGCCACTCACAACAAAAAATACAATTAATTTCAATAAACACAATGGATGCATTTAACCAATTAGGAATTCAAATAGACTTCGATTAGCAATAAATCGTCGAATGCCAATAGGTACAACAACTATGAAACGATGCAAATAGCACTTTAATTACCGATACTGATGCCACTATCTGCCTATTTGGGACAGACTACTCTCATAACAATGGAAACTGATTCTTTACGGCCTGAAGTAAATATGAGACTCCGTGTTTCGACACTTATTCGTCGATTATGTCGTCGCAATGAATGAAAATGAATGAAATACTCACAAATCGGAATTGATGAATCGTAACGCAAAATCCATTCATGAATAATTAAGCCTTAATCGCTCATTCTTTATCAGAACCAACTCAGTTTCTGTCGCTAGCACGCCACCAAACGATAATATAATGTTTTTATCGCGAAAATTACGAGTAATTAACAAGAATCTTGTTTGAAGAACTTTTTTCTAAATCTTTACCATTTGTTGTCCCTATTTCCGAAATATTTTTAATTTTTAACTCTCTTTGAATCACTTTTGGGTACCGATTGGGGGAGTGAGGAGGAAGGTAAGCAAGCTTCTTTTCAAAATATTTCAAAACTTTTAGAAAACGCGGGCTGGAATCGGCAAGGAGAGTGAATAATCGTTTGAATCGATTATTTAATGTACTGGAATATGTTCATTGTCAGAATCGGCGGTAAATTAAAAATCTAAAAAAAACAAGTATCCAAACCCCAGACAATATCGAACTATGAAATATTAATTTACTTATTACTCTTTCGTCTTTTCTTAATAGAAATGGCCAACAAATAAAAAGAAGATTCTGAAATAATTATCTTAGAAACGGGAAAGTGAAATCGCTTGTTTGTCCAGCAAAACGCTCTTTATTTGAGTGCAAACGTTTTGATAAAATTTGTCGCAAGCGTCCAAGCGAGAAAGCGTCCTATAGACGGATTCGTTCCAATACGGACGTTTATTCAAAGTACAATGCCATTCCGACTATAGATCAACTTGCATAGACACAATATGAATCAAATAAAAGATTAAATTTTCTACAATATCATTAAGTTTATTTTACGCGTGGTATTAAAAAAATTGCATACAAAAATGATTGATTATTTTTAAATAATCTTATACCGTTAATAATTATTATATAAAAAAGATATACACTTATGCAGTAAACATTTAAATGAATTTCCTTTTATCGTTTAGATTGAATGCTATATCCAATATTAAGAGAGTTAAGTATTTGCGATTATAAAAAATGTGTATTAGATACTGGATTCTCACATGATTAGAATATATTTTTGTTTAGTGACTATTTAAGAATTATCTCATAGTAAATTTATATTCACTTGTTCAAACATTATCTCACTTCTTTTGTTCCCTACGATAGTTTGAGCATAATCATAGTAATATTTGTAGCTACTCATATAGTTACATAGTTAAATACAAAAAGAAGGAAATTGTTACTGATAATATTATGCTTCCTACGAAATCTCTTAATCACGATTTTCTATTTAAAAAAAAACAAAAACATTGTATTTCCTTAGTATGGCAAATGAAAATTAAACAAAACAAAAAAAATTAATAATAATAATGCGACATTACTTAACACTAAATGCGTTCATGAGAAATACATGTATGGCGTTATCCGCGTCCTACTATACATTCTCTCTGGTTATCCAGTATTATTTTATGGCAAAAATATCACACGAAAATTAATACATACTTTAAACAAAACCGAAACACACAATTAATAGTTCATGATTCTTATACAAATCATTGTTTTGTTCTTTCACCGCTTTATATTCTAATAAATCATGGAATAAATTAAAAGCATCCGTACGCCAAAAATCGCTCACTGTATCATATTAATATTATGCAATAGAATTAATACCGGGTTTATATAATCCATCCACAAACTACTCCTGCCATTCTTGTTCATCGACTCCCTCCATATCATCTTGTTCCAATTTTGTTGTAAACTCCATTCGTTCACTTATTGACTTTTGAATCTAAAATCACAATAAAAACACATAAAAAAATCACAACATCCAAAGGTAGCACAAAGTAACTGACCTCTTTTTCCTTTTCCTTCTGACTTTCCGAAGAACTACCATTCGATGGCACCCATGTCGGATTAACAGCTTGTGCAGATGGATTCACCTTTGCTGGTGTATTTGATGTATGTTGCGGAGTACTCTGCGAGTTCAATGAGGATACTAAAAAGATAAATAATCAATAAATTCACTTGTCGCAAACAATAAAAAATAAATCACATACAGCTTTCCATCCCTTCTGGTTGTAAATTCACTTTTTGCACAACACGATTAACACCGTCGAACCACTCCTTAGCACTTAATGTAGGCGACCAAGTAATGCGAGTCAGTGGAAACAAATCGTCTTGGAATAATTCACTCTATTGAATGTATGTTCAATGTATAAATGTATACTTTATAGAAAACACTAATATAAACTTATCAATGAATGTGTCATACCTTAATACGGGGAACTGTGAAACTTAATGGCTCTACAGTTGTGTTTGTCAAACGATATGCTTTAGCGAATTCAACGTTCGCTACATCACAATGATTCTTACTGATAAAACTTAAACCTTGATGCAGTGACATTGAACGGTGGTGCGATAGTGGGCATATGAACGGTGATTCATCTGTAATTTCAAACGCATAAATCGTTGAATCACCTTTTCCAGTCAAAAAGAGCGTTGAACTATCTTCATCATAGTAGATCATCAAAATCGCTGGTGATACATCGAGTCCAACTGTATTCAATGGTGCCGATAAATTGGAAACTTTATAGACTGAAATTTGTCGTTCAGAAACCCTGTATGAAAAATATAACAGATTCATATATATTCCGAAAAAGTTTATTAAATTTTTAGCATTACTTATCAAATCCGGTGCACACAATATATTGACCATCAATGGCAAATGTAATTCTAGCGCCTCTGGTACCAACTGGACCAGGACCCTCACGTATTGGTGTATCCAAGCATCGCGGATCAAAAATCTAAAACGAAATTCACTTAATTCGCTACAAGCGAAACACAATTAATAATCTCAACATACCCTTATTTTACCATCACGACAGACTGTAGCACAATAACGGCCACATGGACTCCAAGCAAAATCGAATATTTGATCGGTGTGTCCCTTTAATGTTATCACATTCTGTGATGTATCCAAATTCCAGAATTTTATAGTCAAATCATAACTAGCCGTAACTAAAATATTGTTAGCAGTTGGATGAAAACGTATAAAATAAATTTTATCCACATGTGCTGAGAGCTCCTGTTCAGCATCATTTGTTGGTTCCTTCAATCCATCTGCTGGTATACGCCACAATTTAACTACACCATCGTCCATAGCAACAGCTAAACGGTCAGCATCAAATGGATCCCATTGGAAATCCATAATATTACTACCATTTACTAGCGATGGTATTACCCCATCTGGTTGCCGACCGGCTTTACTCAATTCATACACAGCAATTTTACCACCTTGTCCCGAAAGAGGTATCGCAACTCTTTTATGATTAGCTAAAGTAATCGTATTATTGTAAAATTAAATAAGCTTGCATATTATTTCTTAACGTACCATGAAAGCCGTTACATTCACCCGGAATTTGGCGACTTATATTTCGAAGATTTTCAATGTGCGTTGATTTGTGCGCTGGAGTACATTTAAGATGCCGATATTTGGATACTTTCCCAAATACTGTTGAAGTTCTCTTAGTCATTGCTGGACTAGGTTCCTTTACCTTATCCTCTGATTTCTTTGGCAACTGAGGTCTTCGGAACGGATCTGCAGTTACGGTGGCTGTGGCTTCCGGTTGTTGTTTCATCGATTCACTTCGGCTACAAATGGAATCGATATCAAATGAGTACAAAAAAATTCAATTTTAAGCTACCTGACTATCGGCGATTGGGGTGGTTTTTCTTCACTTCCCTTTGCAGAACTTTCATACATTCTGCGACGTTCAGCAATACTGCTTCGGTGTGCTGACATTCTTTTCAAATCTGCATCAACTGAATCTAGTGAATTTCCTCGCGATAAATCACTATCTCCCATTTGCATACTCTCGAATATCTAATACATAGAGTATATGACAATAAATTACATAATTAAGAAAAATATCAAACAAAGCCAACTTACCTTATTGTTAGTTTCAATATTAGTTTCCTATGATAAAAGTTAGTAAGCATTATGAAAGTTAATAGTTAGTTTGTTAACAGAAACAGACGTTAGATAAGCAATATTAAATTTTCCATATTCATACCTTCCGTTTCTCAAGAGTTGATACTCGATATGTCACCTCTTCATCTTCTTCATTTATGTCTTTAGTTGTGCCATTGTCATGTTTCTCTTCTAATGTGTCTGGTTGTGCTTCCTTTTTATTTTCGACGCCGTTACCATTGTCACAATAAGGAATCACGTCTGGTTTATTGTGTGCGTTTCCATTACCCGGAGCTTGAGGAACAGTAAATACCTGATCAAATGACATGTCACTAGCAGAAGAACTTGTGAATGGTTTCGGACCTAAACGAGGCTGAATAAATCAGAAAATATGGATGTTAGTTTTCAAATATTAAATCAATATTCCCCACAACAAAAAAAAACCAATTCCATGCAAGAATGTGAATTTTCGGTGCAAATTAATTAAATAATAAACAACAAATAATTCCACAAAAATGGTGTCAGATAAAATAATAAATCAAACGAAAGCCAATCAGAGTCAGGAAAAAATCACAAGAATCAACCTTATAAGTGGCAGTTGTACGAGGTCTTGCAACTGGCCGAACAATTGCAATCTCTTCTTGGTCGTCCTTAAGGGATGATTGACGACTCGATCGTGGTAATGGAGTCGGTGGCTCTTTGTGGTTATCATTATCATTGCCATTCGCATTATAATTTCCGTTCCCATTGCCATGACTATGTGATTCACTCGGTGAACTTTCTTCCAATGAAGAATTATTTGATGAGGATTGCGAACCCAACGCTGATTTGTATTTGGTATGGGATTGTGTTTCCACATTATCGTTATGCAACTGAACATTACATTCGATATCAAATGGTTTGATATTTGCAATTGGTATGTTTTCATCATATTTCTTCGAACCTTTTAAAAATTTCTCGTTCTCAAAGAGCTCATTTTTATTGTCATTGAAATGATGATCAGTCTTATTAATTGGCTTAGCAACCACTGGCTCTGCACTTATGAATCGCTCATTTTTCTTTGGCTGATCGGTTATCTTGCGTTCTTTTATTTTGTTGAAATAATTCATAGATACTTCTTTTAAATTTCCTCTATGAATCTGTTTCCATTCATTAAAAATTCCATTTACCCGAATGGCAGCAGTAAAAACATATGATAATAGTTGAATGATAAAACGATGAATGAATGGCAAAAAAATTCAATAAAATTATATAAATAATTGCTTCAACTTACCGTAATTGGTTTATCGCCAAGTTCTCGTTTATTTGGATCTAAGCTCATTTTTGCGACTGGCAAATTTTTACCTTCTAACCAATCATTCGCCTGTAATTCTGTACGGTATCCATTTGTGTCTGGATATAAATCACTATGATAATCACGGTAGCTTTTCCGTGGTACTTGATACATAATTGGTATCACCGAATTCGAAGTTAATTGAAGTACACGATTTACTTCACCTTCCATGATACGCAATGCTCTCTTTGGTACCAAACTAGCACCTTTGGTTTGTTCACCCGTGTGACGCAGTCCCTCAATCAAATGTGGTTGGTTATCAGATACTTCCATGTAAATTATTGTTGAGTCTCCTTTACCCGCAAGGAATAGCATATTTGTGTCTGGATCATACAGTGGCATCAAAATACCAGTAGTGCAATCCAATTCTAATGATTTTTCAGGACTATTCAGTTTACGAATATCACGAATATAAACTTGACGAAGACGATTTGAGTCGAATCCTAAAAATCAACGATATGATTAGCATAACTGAATCGCAATTGAGGTTCAATGACCCTTTCTCACCAGTTGTTAGAATCTTATTGTTATCAGCAAGCCAAATAACACGTGAATCCTTAATACTTTGATGACTATTTGCTGACATGGAAATGAGTTGTGTGCTACGTGGATCCAAAATTCGTACCATTTTGTCTTTACATGTAGTCGCCATTAGAGTACCATCGAGTCTCCAACTGGCAGATTGAATAACTTCCGGGTGTTCATTGTTAGCTAATTGATGGAATTAAAACAATGATAATCATTGTATTTGGATAATTATAAATTATTGATATTTTGGCTTACAGAACGCTTCTTTCTGTGATGTTAAATCCCACAAACATAAACGTCCAACGGATGTTGAATGGATGAGACAATCAGCAGTTGGATGGAATCCAACAGTTTCGACACGCCGTTGCTTATGCGAAAACGTACATTCCGGTTCTGTGATTGTTGTCTCTAGGCCCTTCTCTGGAATGTGCCAAACTTTCAATAAACAGTCTTGTGATCCTGTCACTAATAATCCGTCATGGAATGGTGAAAATTGTAAATCAGTCACGGTGTCCGTATGAGCATGGAGTAATGGCATAGTTTTACTTTTTCTACCACAATCATCTAATGGCAATACTGCCAAACTGGATCCTTTAAGTGGTTCAATTGATAATACAAAATTGGAATAGAAGAACCATAAAAATGAGTAATATTACACTATGTGAATCACATTGATTGTAATTATATTACCTGCATGGTCCCAGTTGAATGCCATAAAGGCTGCCGAAGCAGCAATGTTATTGCCATAGGATTGATATGATCCAACAGTAATATCGCGAATGCAGGCTTCTGGCTTTGGTACAATGGGTGCTGCATTTTTATATTTCGATGCTTTGAAGCGCCAGGCCATTCCTTACACTTTGTATCCGTCTAATAATACTACCAATAAGTGACTCAATCGATCTGGAATTTAATTGGGAATTCATTCATATTAATTTGATTAAATTAATCATGTCGATATTAATAAATTTAGTGATTAAAACAACTGATTATTGTATGCTGGCTAACGGTCTCACACAATTAGTAATTCCATGTTAATCAATCGACTGATTAATTCACAACGTATTTTTTGTGTACGACAAATTGCAATAAATTAATAATAAAAAGGTGCATTAATGGCACAAGTCACACATAATTTTTATTCGCATATATTACCTAGAAACACAATGTTGGATTCCAAAAAAGAAAAACAGTACAAATAAAATCTCTTTGTTATGGCGGCCGGCAGAGGCAATAATTGGGTGTCAACTCTCTATGAAATCACCGCACCACTAATTCTAATTAATTCACAACCAACTAACTTTATATTCTCGTATACAATCTAAACACCATTAACTACACGTTTCCACTATGTTTTAATAAATTAAATTAATTTGCTCTTTATTTCTAATAAGAGTTACTCTAAATTATGCTATTCGGACACCGAATCGGGATGTGAGAAAAAATTTTCCATTAACAATTTATTTGTTATTAAACGCGAACGCCAGTTTCGAGCGATTTCGCTTACCGCCGAACAACGAGTTTAGGAATAGAAAAAGAAGTGTATTTGCTTGTTCGGTTTGGTTCACCAAATAGTGTTTCGTTGGATGAACCGCCAAAAACTTGTGTGCCTGGTTGGACTATAATTTCGCTTCCAATTAACTAATAAGTTCACTAATTTAAACTTTCGATTTAACACAATTAAACACATTAATACGATTGATGATTAAATCAATAAATCAGAAAAACGATACAAGTGCGATTACTATCTGATTCATGAATGCTGCTGTTTTGTTTGCCCACCAGACTCAAGAACGCGCGCCGACTGAAGCTTCTCCAGTGAAATACACTTTTTGTTTTGGTCCGTCGTTTCTCGGATTGCAACTTGGCAAGAGTTCGGGTGAGAAGATATTTCACTTTATCGGTTCTTATTATGTATTAAAATTAAATTTAAAATGGTGATCGTAATTACTGGGTTAATTGGCAACAGTTAATTTACAAGAGTATGTAATTTTGAATTGAATAAATTTAGGTGGTTTGTTTCATTGTTCACTTCAAATGCATTTGAACGGGTGGTGTTTGCTTGAAATTCAAAAAACGATACCCCACGATGCGCTATTTACATACTGCACATGCATTTATCTAGTTACTTTCATTTACAAATACAAAAAAAAAAGACGAACAACAGTTCATAGATTACATACTTATTCATTTCATAAAATGGGGATGATTCATTGGAAACAGTTTTCTTGTTTCGGGGGTAAAACTTTGTTATCGCCAAGTTTAAATTTTCAAACTGATTATGGTGTCGTCAATACAAGCGCCTTCCACGATTAAACAATGACAGCTGGAAAATGATAAAAAAAAAGAAGAGACAGACAAATCAATTGAATTCCCTCTGTTTTCGTTTACACCAGGTAGTTCCAATTAGTTGTGTGTTAGTTTTTAATTTTCATCTAAAATGTTTTAATTGTCGCGTACTGCTTACTAATTATAGACGTGAAAAAAGTGTATCCAAAGTATAATTCAATATTCATGTAGGTGATTTCACTTAATTGTTGCTCTTGTCTTACTGTTGTTTATTTGTGAACGCATCTTTGAGACAGTAATTTTGAATAATTCCGCTAACCTTCTGGTAATCTTATGGTTCAAGTCTGTAAGTGGTAATGTCGAAGATTTGAATTATGTACGGTTTATCAATAACGAATTGTAGTGTTTCCTGGGCATTTTTATGCAATTGTTTAATAGGATTACATTCGAGTGTCTGGTGTTAGTTATTGAGTATATCATTGCCTATGGAATGCTATCTAATTTGCTAATCGTATCATTTTCTCCACTGTTTAATAATTGAATAAAAAATAGGCAAAATTTAACTAAACTCGAAATGGAATCTATTCAATTGCAGAAGACATAACGTTTCTGGTATCAGTGTTTATTAAAAAAAATTATTAAGCATTGTGTTTGATATTGTATTGTTACCTTATAACTATACCGCGTCGACGTAGATACTGATAAAGATGCAAAAATCTGGATTATTGATATCAGTTATGCTTTCATTTAAATTTTACTTGTGTACGTTTACGATTATTTATTAAACGTGTATTTAATCGTATCACAACTCTTTTTTTTTTATTTATTGAATGGTTTTATCATTTTTATTTTTGTTCAATTCTCCTGTATTGCTTCCATATTTTTATTTTGCCCGATATCGAATTGGTATTTTGTTTTATAGTTTTTTATTGATTTGTAATGTTATTTCGTTTTAGGACTTTGATCGATAGTATGCAGTGTTATCACTGATAAAATGAATATATCATTGCCATAATAAGAATGGTATTCAGTGTATGTATTTAGTTGGAAGAAACTAGGTGGATTTTGTTTTGTTATTGAATGTGTCTACGGTTGAGAAAGCTAGAGATCAAGAGCTAAAAAGGGCATTGAAAAACCAAACAAGTGAAACAATTTAGTGATAATCATTGGTATCGTAGATTTCTTGGTAAAATGGCTGATAGTGCAGAATCAATACGACATGACGATCAGCAAGTAGAAATATCGGTACCGCAATGGAAGAGAGAGTTAATCTTAAGAAAACGTAGTCATTCCAAAGCACTTGGTGGGCCTAACTCACAAATATGTTTATCACCGCCAATTCATTCGGGTGCAACCAGTCCAGGATTATCACCGGCATCATCGGGTTTTAATATAAATATTAGAGGTATTAATTTTTATACGCAGTCCTACACTTATTTACTAATATCATTTAAGTGTCTACATAACATAGTTGTTATCACCAACAGAGCGACCGAGTCATTTTAATTACGTCCATTAAATGTTAGTCGATACATAGTTTTCCCATTGACTGATAATAGGTTTCATGTTACCTTATCAATATTGATTTAATTGTTGTTTCTGTTTTAGAATTTAGAATATGTGAACACACGATTGATGTAAAGAGCTCAATTTAAAATGTTACGAAATGACAACTGTTGTGTGATACCTTTGAAAATATAAAAATACATTGATGTTTTTACTTCATGCCATTGAGCTGTCGTTGATGATGGTATATTAAGAATTTGAAACAATGCTTTAGATTCTTTGAAAAAAGTGTAATACCATTAAAGACCGCTTATGATTTCAAACAATTCTCATTATGCATTCGGTTGGTTTACATCTGTAATGCAAAAAAAAAAAAAAAAAAAAACCTTATTAAATCTGGTATTTCTATATGACTTCATTGGTATCATGAAAGTAAGAGGAATGTCGTTAAAGTCCTTCATTTCATATTCTCTATCTCTCTGTTAACAATCTGTTTCATTGAAATGGTCTGTCGCTATGTATTATGTGTGTGTGAAAGTAATTTTATTTTTTGTTTTCGTTGCTTTTATTCTGTATTCAAGTAACAGCATTATACTAATTATGTATTAATAAAAATTCACATTTTTTTATTCTTTTTATTTTACCACAAATAATTTAGATTCAATGACCAATCCGGAGAGGAATAACATTAAAGCCACATCGTTGACTGAACCGAATGTAGCAAATAATACCACTGGTATTTCTTCATTCAGCAATCAACAGCAACAGCAACACCAACAACAATCGACCACGGAAACGCAAAATGATAAACCAATACAACAGCGACCACGAAACGAATATAATAAACTGGATTCTCGTCAGATTGAACATCAAGTCAACAGCCAGCTGAAATCAACGCACCGACAGCAGTCGAGTTCTGGTATTTGCAGCGATCATACAAAATACCTGGATCACACATCAACTGAACCCATTGAATTGCCGTTAGATAATAATTATAATAGAAAATGCAATCCATTGTCTAGTCGTTCAAGTAATATGGTATCAGAGAAAAATGGTGTAGAACAAAATGAATATTTAGTGGATGAACAGTTGTCATTAAAAGTGTTAAATAGAGATTGTGGTGTGAAACAAGTGCATAATAACTATAAGAATAAAATGGTGGCTGCATCTGAAATAATACAAACAAATTGTGAATTAGATGAATGTGAAGAGTTACAATATGGTCCAGGGATTGTGTCAAAATTACGGTGTCGCTATTTAAGTTTAGCATTAAGACAAGCGGCTAATAAACAAAGACCATCAATAGATTCATTTAGACGTGCTACCAGTCTAAATAATTTGGTGGATGATGATGATGATTACAAACGGGCAGATACCGATGGTACCAAAGAGAATCATAAGCCAAAGGATTCAAATGATAAAAACAGTGGTGATAGTGGTACGCATTTATATAAAAAGAATGATTCAAAAAATGTTCATAATTATATGAGAAATCGTCAAGTGCTACGTGGTAATGAGTCAATGAAACGGGCACGGTCTGTGGAAGCCTTACTTCGGTACGATCATAATGCCACAAAACAAGAAAATGGTAAGGAGAATGAGCAGAATACATCTGTTTATTCAGACACTGTAAATCATAACATTTGCATTGAAGAATCAACTACAGAACAGTACCGGTCTAGTTTATCAAGCCCAAACAACTATGAGGATAAAATATTGAGCGCCCGTGAACGGGGTGAGGCGCGTCCAAAACGATTAACATCATTTATGAGTGAAACAGAACGACCACCACAGGATTTGGTGAAACACACATTGCGAATATTTGAAGCGAATTCAAATCGGCGTGGCGGTGTGAGAAATAATGATAATGGTGATGTAGCTAATAAGGTAGCGACTTATAAGGCAATCATGTCACAGGAGAAACCACCAATATTGTATCCTAAGCCTCCATTAAGTCCAAAAAAACTGGTTCCGAAACCAAGAACAGCTAGTCCCATGAAATTCTCGAATGCTGCCACTAAGAATAATAATGTTGTTGTTACAACAAATACAAATGGTTGTAACAATAAGACAAATATAACAACATATAATCGAGACAATAATAAACGAAGTGAACAAAAAACGAATGTATCTAATTTAGCTGTTAAATATGAAAGAAATGGTATAATTAATAATGATTTAATGCCGGAGACAACAAATACAGTTGTTATTGGTAAATTACAAAAAGATAATTTGGCTGGTAAAAATCGACCATCACCACCACCAATAATACCTCGTTCAATTGAAAATACTAACGCAACGACACGCTTAAATAATGTTATGGATGATTGTGTTACCGACACATTCCCTGATTCACCGATAACTCATTTAAGTAAAAAGATTGAATCGTTATCAATTGATTCACCAATAAGTTCACATAATCCAACGCCCGAACCTCGCCATTCTAAATTACAATTAACGGCTGAATCATCGGATGTAGAGTCTGATGAAACAGAAACAGATTGTGTTAAACGTATATCGACAAAAGCGTTGGCAAATATTGCAAAAGCTGGCGAATCAACACAATTTAATTTTGGCAATAAAACATCAAATAATGTGCAAAATGCAACGCATAATAACAAATCATATTTACCAAAATTGGTATCAGATAGTGATAGTAATGGCACAGCCAAAACTAATGATAAAGAAACAAATGAAGTGATTAATGTAAATGATAATACCCCAATTAAGGTGGTAGAAGTAAAGAAAATATTTACGTCACCTGGACAATCAGTCGATATGTTACAAAAACAAATTCCATCTAATAATGTGAAAGCAACAGAAACGGTGGCGATAGTGAATGACATTAAATATCGTACTGATAAGCTAATAAAAAATGAGTCCAGTCTCCATACACCCCCAAAATTATCATCAACCTCATCATCAAATGGTAGTGTTGGCAGTGATCAACAAGTGCTTAAAAATTTTATAAATCGTGAAAAAGTTGATGATATAAATGAATTAGTTGTAACCAGTACACCAAAATGGAATAATCAACAATCCACCCCAAAGAAATCATGGAATCAAAATGCTGCTGATCAACAAACCATGGTATTTAATTTTAGTGATCGTAAAATAGTACCAGACTACATTGAAAATGCTGGAATATTTACAATTCAACGACGTGAATTACCAAAGGTAAGTAATCATATTCTACAAATGGTTTGTCTGTTTCTAATAAAAAAAAAAATTATTTTGTATCATTAAAATTGTTTTCTACCAAATCCATTCATTGAATGATATTTTCTATAACAGTTGTTGTACTAAATTCAAGTCATTCTTTAATATAGTTTCACTGAACCATACCAGTGAATACCAAAAATAAAAAAATAACAGAAAAAATAACTAACAAAAATAATATGCCACCGAAATTTAGTCACCTCAATGTAAACGAACAATGACATAAATTCATGAAAAAGAAGTCTCATGCATTAAAATATAATTTTTTTTTTATTTTGAGTCTGTTGAAACGTTGGATTATCTTAAATCGATTGTAAATCGGTTGAGTCTTATCTTATGAAAATTATTGCTTTCGATATCAATCAGTTTATTATCTCTTATGAATGATGTGTGAAGTCTCATGCTTGTTATATTTTTATTTTCCATTTGGAGAGAACTGAAATAAGCTGTTTGCTAATGCGGTTGTAAAAATATTTCCAATATCTTTTATAGATATTTATTGTTATGTATTTTGTTTTATTTGCCAATATCATTGATGTGCAGAGTAACATTGTCGCGGGTTTGTTGTTTTTTTTTTTTTTTTGTAATTCTCTATCTATGGCGACAATATAAGTTTGTCAGGTAATATTTGGTAATTTCATAGTAAATTCAAATAGGTGAACAATGATGTCATCTTATTGGTGGACAATCACTTAAATACCATATGATTATTTTCGTTAAGATTGAATTATAATATTAATTTTCTGTGTAAATGATGATGAAATAATGCATAAATCTTTTTTTTTTGTCATTATTGTGTGGTTTCCATCTAAAGTAATAAATTGTAGTTTGAACAATAGTTTTATTTTTTTTTCCTAACTTACAATCACTTAAGCCGGTTAAAATTTGATGATGTGTATTCACATGGAAGTGTGGAATATCTAATTGAGGTGACAGATGAGCAGTGGATATAAATATATCAGATCATTTAGTCACTCAGGTGACTGTGAACTTCAATCAAAGTTAATTGATTTTATGGCCTATGGTACTATGAAACACAAAAACAAAATTGTGAAATTCTTGATAAAATTGATTATAATATTATTGGATTCATTCTGATTTTCATGTTTCCCAAGACCATCGTTATTTTCATTTCATATATAATGAATTTCAAATAAATCAATGATAGAATATTGAATGAGCGATGGAAATTTAATGATGTTGTTGTTTAACATACATTTGATTGAAACAAATTTAATTGATATATCTGGTTAATTAAATGGTAAATGGAAAAAAAAAATTGATTGGAATACACACACTCTCTTTATTATATTATGTTTATGTTGTAATTTCATTTAATTCTATTTATGTTACTTGTATATTAAAGGTCGGTGAATCCGGTTACGTTATATTGGATAATGCGTCATTTGAAACATCAACAGATCCTGACGATCAATGGAATATGGGACCACCATCTCCATGTGATGTACAATTTGTAAATGATAATATCATTATCAATGGCAAATCCAGTTTGAAGAAATCATTTTCACGCGATAATAAGGTGAGTCATTTTATTAAGTATAAAACATTAAAAATTATTGAATATTGTCAAATTTTTAATGTTTATGGTTACTCTATCAATTTATTTATTTCGTATGGTTTTATTTTTAAACCAAATTTTTTTTTTGTGTGTTTAATTTCTTTTAAAAATGACTAAAAAAAAAACGGTGAGACAGAGAAAAAATATTTCTCTGTTTGCATATTTGGCAGGTAATAATATTCAATCAAAATATAACACCACCTGTGTGGTACCGTAATTATAAATCGTATATTATTATTTTAATATTTTTTTTTTTTCGTCAGCTATAATTATTTCTGTAATAATATCACAAAGCCAAAATGAATATTTTGAAGACACACAAAAAAAAAAAACAGAATTAGAATTACCTGTAATGAATATTTATAAAATGAAGAATAAGAAACAGAATCGTTAAATATTTAGAATCAATTTAATTTAATTGTAAGTGAATTTTAAATACAATTTTATTGATGCCGTTTTGTTTTGTTTTGCTACAGCAATTGAGCATTAAATTTGATGATCCATTGACAACGACATTTGAATATCCATCGGAAACATCGTTGCTGAATGACTCCAGTGATGAGATGACCAATGAAAATTTATACAACAGTGGGAATAATCATATGAATAATGGACAAAGTTTGCTGAACTCAGTCGGACTAGGTAACTACACTGACATGTATTGCTCTTCATATCTCATTTCATATAGTACATGAAATCATTGTACAACACCGAATTGGAAAAAAAAAATAGAGAATCATAATTTTGTGTTTTTATTTTGCTGTTCATTATTAAATCAGCTACTGTTTAATATCAAACGTTACATATTGTCATGTCATTAATAACGAGAACAAATAATTTACCTGTATGTTCTGTTTTATAATTTTTGTCTTATTGTTTTATTGGTTATTCTATTTTAAATAAATTAATGTTTCATTCTAAAAAAAAAAAGAAAGAGAGAATATTTGTACCTATTGAACTGACGTAGAACCGATTTGTAACAAAGTGTGAACAGAAAAAAAAATTATTAATAATTGGTATCAATGTTTTCATTCTGTTTTCTTGTCATTATTTACTTTTACAAAGAAACAAAATTTTCAGTTGTTCTCATTGAGTCGGTTCATTTAAAAAATGAAATCAATGGAAATGGTTTCACGTCAATAACGGTATGAATTGATTTTGAAATTGCGGGATGATTGTTTTATTCTCATAATGAGTTGAACACGATGGTACAATATTTGTATTTGTATAAAGTATTTCAATAAATTAAGAATTTGGATTTTATTTTTATTTTTTTTTTTTTTTCGGTATACAAAAATCATTATGATAATGATTTTTATGTTGAATTCATTATGATTATGTTTGCAAAATTTATGAATTAAATGGAGGAAAAAAATAATTTAATTTTTATTATTTTTTTTTTAAATTTATACTGTTTATGTATAATTAATAATATTTCCGGTATATGGAATATTATGCAAAGAGAATATAAAAGAATTGAAAAAAAAATTCATATGCAAAACATAGAATTCTATAATGGCATATATGTACAACAATTGAGTGAAATGAACCATACAGAATTCAAGTGTATGTATATGTGGAGTATGGCTCAATAGGTGGCTCATAAGAACATAATCGGTCAGCAGTGTTATACGGTATGATATTAAATGGCATATTCGTAACATTCGTAACGTACAGTAATATTGTTTAATGGTTTTATATTTGAATTAAAAGTGTCTGACGCGATATTGGAATGTCCATAAAACTGAATATTATATAATGGAAATGTTAACCTAATTTATAAAAAAATTAGTGAATTGGTATGCAAATATGTTAAACACATATATTACACAGATACAACAACAACTGGATTATATCAAATGGACATAATATTAATTCTATATCTTTTTCTTTTTTTTTTGGTATAGTTGTTGTAAATGTTAATCATTTGTATGTGCGGCTAATACAATTCTATATTGGTTGGCAGAACCTCTGGCATACAATCATGTTACTATTTTATATTTCGTTAACAGAAATAAAACTGTACCGATTAACAGTACATCAGAAAATCAGAAAATATTGTGTACCAGATTCACTGTTCGCATTTTAAATTTTGGTATAGACAAGACAACAAAACATAAATAAAATTTGTATAAAATGTTTTATTTTTTTTTTTTGTGGATTCACCTTTAAAAACTGGTTAATAGAATATTGTGTTCACAATTTCTTCCAAAAAAAGCAGAGTAACAAACTTACTGCGAACAATCAAAATTAAAATGAAAGAAAATGCGCTATCATTAAAAGAAAAATTTCTTTGAATCTTTCACTAATATTGAAATATTTACGTACAACTTAATTAATTTCAAAATATAATGAATGAATGTTTTTGTATGATCTCGATTTTAAAGATCACACTCAGCTTGTGGTAAATATCACTACAATTGAAATCAAATTGATTAGTGCACCTGGTGTACAATGTTTAAATAAAAGTTTTTAATTTTTCGTATAAACAAAACGTCTCTTTCTCTTTCATTTAAACAATTTTTATTTTGGTTTTAAACTTGTTTCAAATAAGTTTTAATGTTATCGATTTGGAAAATCTATTTTAAAAGAAATATAATTCCATAATTAAGTAAATGACTTGGAGTTAAACAAAAGTTTATATTGTTTAGTATTAAAATATTAAAAATATTCACCATATATGTGTGAAATGTAATGCATTAATTTCCATTCACCGGCTGTTTGAAAGTTGCTTTATCGTATATTGTATTTTCCTTATCAATTGGCTATTTTATTATAACTGATTTTAAAAATTTTCTTTAGATTCATATTTTGTAGATTGAAATCTATAATGGCGAGATATTAAATGTTTTAGTTTTTTTTTTTTTTTAATTTTAATTTTTCATTTGAATTCTTTGTTTTGTAAATACAACAAAAATCTCATTTACGTTTTTCTCAGATTAAAAGTGGGTGATTTAATGGCATTTTTATGATGATATTAAAACCAATAATTTATCAACAATAAGTAAAAATTTAAATACGTATATTAATGTGCTGTTATTTAATTGGTATTTTATGTATTAACATATGGATTATTGTGTTTTAGGTTCAGCCCCACTAGGAAATTATACACCAACGAAGGCTGCAATGGATGTGTCCTTCGAGCTTGGAATCACACGGCAAGAAACAATACCCATTTATAATCTAGACAAATCGAATGGCGATGGTGATATCAATGATCCGGAAAGCCTGCAATATTTAAAACCGGCCACCGATGAACAAAATGTGACTTGGAGTGAAAGTACCAAAGCCTCAGATCTACTATTTTAAGATAATTTAAATTGCACTTAAAATGGCATGAGTTTAAGGTCATTACTCGAAAATGATACAGGATAATATTGTTTCAATAATTTATATTATAATGATTATAGAGAGATGTATTACGAATTAATATGATTTAATTATACAGAATAATATTATTATAAGCAATAAGTGATTACTTATAGCACTTGTGGTAATGATTGTAAGAGACACTGATTTTTGTCCAAACGTAAATAACCGTCACCAATCGCTAATTTATAAACATCAACTAATAGCTCTTTGTAGTTTATTATTTATCAATTAAACGCTTATTGGTTACATGTTGTCATAATAATTAAAAGAAACTAACTGAAAGAATTTTAATTATTTTCTTGAAAAAGTAAATTTGATGATTATTTTGTGTTTTATTATGAGTTAATTAATCATTATTATTATTATTATTATTTTGTTTACTGCTGTATTAACACGGTTGTTATGTGAATTTGTAAGACAAAAATTAAATCCTTAAAGGTTGTTAGTTTATATAAATTATTTCTATTAATTTTGTGTTTATATGTTTTGAAATTAAAAAAATAACAATACGAGAAACAAGTATACAACCATTGTCGAGATATGAAAGTGTGAATATAGAGTGTCAGGTTTAGATAAGACCCTTTTCTATTAATATTATTATTATTACTATAACATTTCATTTATGATAACTGGTAATGCATTTAAAGTATATTTAAAGTGCTCGTTTATAATACATTTCAAATGATAAGATTGCATTCCGCTTCGAAACAGAACTTATGTATTATCAAAATAAATTAAAAATTTTGATGGTATTGAAATGAACAAGAGGAAATTATAAATGTCGTTCTATTAGTGATATTTATAAAAACAGTGACTATGAATCAATCGTTAGTTTTTGTAATAGAAAATATACCAGATCTTTAACCTATAATTATGATTATTAAATGTATTTATGGATTCATTACGCTGTAGTTAATAACATCCATTCCATTTCGTATTTTATGAAATAACGACTTTGATACATTCACAATTTATTAGATTTTGGTCTTTTTGCTAATATTAACGATCGATTTGTAATAAGTACCGAAAACATGAAATTAGACTTTGTATTAAGTGAGACGATATATCATATTTTTCTGTGTAGTATTACGATTAGGAAGTATAATTTATATTATTATGATAATTGATATTTATACTAAAACGTAAAAGATTTATAATATTATCATAGTGAAATCCATAGGATTGCTAGAATTATATGCAGACGCCACATTGAATTGCAATTAGATTTATATGCAGCTTTTTTGTATGTTTATGTGAATTATTTAGCAATCAATATAAGAAAAATTTAATACAATTTCGATAATAACTACAATTAATCCGAATTATTTTTTATTCAAATGAATTGGTACATTTATTATAGAATATTGTAACTGCTTGCTTTCATGTGATAAAGAGAAATAAACTGAGCGATAAATTTTCTTATTGATTAATTCAAATTTATTCTTTCAATTTCATTAACTGTTTTGGGTTTTCGGTTTTGGAAAGAAATCTTTTATATTTCTAGGTGGTTGTTGTCCTGGTTTTAGTATTTGATTCAATGCATCCACATAAGAATTATTAACGATAGCTGGATCAACTTTAGACGATTCTTGATTGTCCGTTGTGGGACTGGATTGTGTTTCTGCATCGCTATCTTTTGGTTTGATTAACAATTGTTCTAAGATAAGTTTTTTAGTTGTCTTTCCAAAGTATTCATACGCCGCCTTTTTAATATAAATATTGTCATCATCATTATTCTGTGTGTTGGGATTTTTTCTGAAAAACATTTGTGTTCCCATTGTGTAGTCGAAGGTACCTAAAAGAAGAGATGACTTTAGTTATACAACACTTTAATTGTATGAATATTTACATTTACCCTTGTATATTCTATTATTTATCTGAATAATTGGATGATTGGTTTCAATACCTAAAACTGATATCACTGGATCATTATCTGCTAATAACCGATCTGCTTCTTCTTCAATATCAGCATAAACGTAGATCTCCTCGTATGAATCATCTTCATCTGAATCAGGAATATTGCTTGCTTCCATTACACCTTTAATTACTTTGTAACGATACAATCGGAGATTAACGACCTTTGGATTTATAGCTTAACGTTGGGAACTGAATTAGTATTGAAATTTATCTCCATTCATAACTCACGTTATTAACGACGGTTGTACACATTATTATTATTTGCCACCGAGTTCCCATATGAAAACGTAAACAAAAGGTTTTAAGGTTATGAGCACCACAAGATGACATTCATTGCCAATTGCGCAAACATTTTAACGATATCTTAATTGGGTAAAGTGCTTCTACACCAATCATGCTAATTTACACTTCCGAGAATAAGATAATTAACGTTAATTTAATTTACACAGCCAACAATTGAATCATTTGAATTTGTTCTGCCATTCGTTTAAAACGTCAGTGGCTGTTTGACTTCCCACCATATTTGTGTGTTGTGTTATTCGTTCTGTTTTGCTACACAAATTCTTTTCTTCGAGAGAATCAAAGTTTCGTTTTCAGTCTTCGTTCTTCTTTCGTCGGCACCAATTGCGCTCATTTGGAATCAATTGATTTTTTTTTCTTTTTGTGATTACATTTTTGCATTATTAATAAAATATCAATTATTTATAACTGAAATATTCCAAATTACGAATCACCCGAAAACGGATCAAACTCCATTCATCCGATTTTAACGGCTGGCATAATATTATTTATGAATAATAAGAAAATAATCTGTGTGTAGGAAAAGCAATAGAAAATTTCCAGATAAAAAGCATTTCTTCCGATAGATTTTTCATCTAAAAATACACATTGGATATTTTTGTAATTGACTTCACGTGTAATAAAATTAATAGTGTTTAAGTGAAACTAAGAAATTTGCGTTTGGCAACAAATTACTGGAATTGAAAAAAAATGTATGTAAATAATTTATAAATCCATCTGATTTAAATGATAAGTTTTGGATTTACCAATCACATTTCTTTGTCTTATCAAAGTTGAAACTTAAAGTCTGTTTTAATTATCAGTTATTAAATGTTCAACATACAATAGACGTAGTAATTGATCTTTTACGTAAATGTTATTGAACGCGTATCACTGATCTCGTTTTGGAGTTACAATTAATTAAGTTCAACTCATCGAGATAGTGTTTATTAATTTAAGAATTTTGCATCTTTCAATAGAATCTCGTAAAACTGGGAATATTCGCGCTGAACGTGGAACATTCAAGGGAAACGTAAGAAAGACGCTACAATGGAAAAGAGTGATAATACTTCAGGTAAGAGTAATTATTCAAATTTTATTGCTATTCTCAATTGGCACCTGAATAAATATTTAAAATTTCAAAATATTGTACATCTTTAACATTCAATAAAATCAATGAGAAATTCCATTTTTTATCATCAAAACAATAGACCCTGGTACTTTTTACATAAAGTATTTTCAGTTTGATTTAAATGACTCTACCTCGGTCTAGTTTAGATAAAAATCGGAATAAATGTGTAGACATTATTCGCTAAAATGCATAACATCATGTAAACGTACAACGTTTTTGATGTTATTCAGTTTAATTCATGATTTCTATTTAAATATTTATTGCTATCAATGTTTTCTGAATTGTCGTTTACCTTAATACCATGCTGTATAATGCACTTGTATCGTATTCAAAACTTATTCTAAATTGACATTTTAAATTACTATTCAATATCAGATCTAACCCAAAGTGCACAAGATATTATTCGTTATATTCAACAATCAATGTGGAATTAATTGCCAATCAGTTCAATCGGTAAAACATTTAGAAAATTTATTACGCATAAAACAATAAATTTAATAAAATAGATAGGCCAAGTACACGGGTGATTAGATTATTCATGTATATTGATAATTAATTATTTACGATATTATTCCTTTGGCTAACCATCGATTATTTTAAAACGGAATAAATTGTTCGTTGATATGATTTAATATGAAATTTGTTTTTTTTTTGGTTGAGAGTTATAAATAATTCTGAAAATTCCATTTGAAATAGTGAGTTATGGTTACAATTAAGAGGCTATTTATGAACGGTCGATGGGTAGATAGACGTAAATTTCTTTCGGTGTAAAACGGAGTCATGGGAATTTCGTATGCTTTGATTATGAATGGAAAAAATAGTCAATGTGAATGTTCCCATAAAACTATAGGTATTTAGCTATTGTAATACAGAACAGGATGGTCATTAGTTTTCAACGTTCTATTCTAATGTTATGAATAACTGCGAAACTCGGTGGCTAGCCATAATATATACATTGACATACAGTAGTTCTAGTTTCATGGACGATGGCAGTACCGTAATTAAATTAAATCAATTATAAACCAATTACTTACTATGTTGACTTTGCACAAATTTACTTTAAGTGTAGTTCTGGTTGCCTTGAAATTTGTTTATACCGTTTAATAGAATTTCGTCTAAGACTTCATCGACATTGAAAATAAACAAAAACTACTTCTTAAATTCTAGTTTAGTGTTATACAAATTGACATCAATTTATTTATTCATAAATTGTTATTGCTTCTTTTATTTCATTTCTATTTAATTTTAGAATTGCACGTTCACTTTGATCAGAGTGTAATAAAGGAAGCGGAAACAGAACATTCAGTTGTAACATATGAGAAACAAGGAGATAATATTATCGTAAATTTAGGATTTTTAAAAGTCTTCCATCGTTATTTGATTGACTTGAAAATACCGGCAGAGCATTATGAACCAAAGGAACCAGTCACATTGGTGGATGCTGGTACCACATCGAATAACAATCATTGTAAATTGATTCAATTTGATGGTGAAAAAACAGCGTGTGGTAATTTTTACTATGTAAAAATTGAATTTTTTGCTTATAAGGAAAAGTTTATAAGAGAATTGGTTGATTTGGTGTGCAGTAAACATAAACAGTTGATGTTTAAGTTGGTGTTAATTGCACAAGTGATGGGACGAAACCAAGGGACACCAATGCTGAAGAAAGGAATTCATTGTATGGGTGAAGAGGATTGTCCCAATAATGAAATGAACGAGAATTCTGATACCGATTGGGCCGGTTTTTCTGGTTCAGAAGATAAACTAAAGAAAGGCTCATAGTAAATTAATTGTTACGAGACCTGTATTAAGTTTTGGCCTTTACAATAATTAAGTAAACTAATGCTTTAAGATTTCATTAGTATAGTTTAACTTATATCACAACACAAGCATCATTATACGATTGCACCATCCCTCTAAGCTGCGCTAGTTAATCAGACCAACATCTAATGGTTGGCATAGGACTTAAGTCAGCTCAATTATATTAAAAAAAAACTTTTAAAAATTTCGTTAATAACAAAATCTCGAATAACACGATTTCAATATCACAAAATGAGATTCAATTAAGGTAGTCCAATTTTTATTAGATGATCGAATTCAACGATATTTATTCATTCGATATCCAGTATAGCTATAATTAGAATGATTAAAAAGTATTTAAATCAATAATTCGTAACACTATGTACACTTTCTCCAAATATTTCTGGTACGTATTAAATATATAAACATGTGAACATAATACAAGATGATATTTAATATTATAAATCTTAATATTTAGTAGGGGTACACTTGTAACCTAAATTCTAAGTTCAAAGGCATCATTTGTGCATTTTATTATTTTGGGATCACACTGAAGTTCAACTGTTTAGGAGTTTTGGAAGTTTTATTTCCGAACAATTTTTTTATGGTCAATGTCGATGATGGTGTTTTAGCATTCTCCTTAGGTGTCACCTTTTTTTCAATAGATTCCTGATGTAATGCAGTTTCTGGATCCTGCACTTTACGTTTAGGTGTTAATGTATAACTCCATGAATTCAATACATCTAAATTACTTAATTCATAGTCAGCTAATTTATCAGGTGGAACATACCAACAATATTTTTTGAACATCGGTCCTTCGTCGGTACACTGTTTCCATTCAGCAAGTTCTTGAATTTTCACCTTGATACCAGCCTTAGATATATATTTTATGGATTCATCTTCGTCCGCTTCAATAGATGATTTCAAGTATTGTAAAAACTCTTGAGCCATAAAATCCTTTCTATTGATATTTCCGTGAACTAAACGGATTAATTGTTTTATAGTATCCTTAGAGAAATTGTTTCTAATAATTTTTTCAATGGTAGGACATTCATTTTTCTTGGATTCCAGCTCCATTGCTTCTTTTTCAGCTGTTAAAATTAATGGACCAACCACGATTATAGCACGTTTCATTAAATAATTCCATACATTGTCTCGACATGAATCTGGTTTCTCGCCATCTTCTGTTACCCAAATTGGACCGACTATTCTAGTTTTTAATTGTGTCGTTTTTTCTTTTCGTTCATTAGCAAATTCCTGTTGCATAAGTTTAAGTTTTATTTTTTGAGTTTCAGGTGAATTGTCATCCATATCATCGCCTGCGTTTGCCAATTCTTCATCTGATAGAAAACCATGCGGTACAAAGAATTCATTATCGACCTCGTAATCATCATCAGATTCCTTTTCTTCATCTTCACTACCGTGTAGTGATTCTCCTGGTTCCTCTTCTTCCCATTCATCATCAGAATCAACTTCATAATCGAAATGAACCTAAAATGTTAATTATTAGAACAGCAATTCACATCACGTAGTTAATATTAATTACCTTGTCAGTATTGAAAGGTGTTCGGGGTCCAATAGTAGAACTACGTTTTCTCCAAGTGCCATAATATGGAGGTCTTTGATTTTCGTGGAATTGGAAATATTTCGCACGATAAGTTTTTCTTGTTAATCCTAGATGTGCCGCCGAATCAGGTGGAATAACATCACCAATATCGTCATCTAAAAAATCGTCCGATAAGAAATAATCCAAATTATGTATAATATAATCAATATTTACCTGGTACAAAAACTACGTCATCAGAATCATCTATTTTTGGATCTCTTCCCTGAAATTTGACTGGATTTATAGATCCCTTTCTTAATTCAGCTAAATATAAACTATTTTTTGAAACATTTTGGTTTCCATTTATAACGTTATCTAATAATTCAATATTATCAACTGTTAAATTACGTCGAACTGTTGGTGCCAGTTTCATTCCCTCTTTCAACGGAAAGGGTTTAAATGCATGAACAGCCCGTGTTTCTGGCTGTTGGTTACCAGTCTTTGGTACATTGGAAATTGGTTTAAAAAAATTCAAAAATGCTTGCGATGTTCGTTTCAATTTATTTTCACGTTCGGTTTCCTTTTGTTTCCGTTCTTCTTCCTTCAAACGTTTTTCTTCTTCTTTGCGTACACGATCTTCTTCTCTTCGTAGTCGCTCCTCTTCTTTCTTTAGTTTCTTTTCTCTTTTTTCATCTTCTCTACGCTGCTGTTCGCGTTGTCGCTCTTCAATTTTCTTCTGTTTCTCATCAAGCTTAGCTTTCTTTTCTTGTTCCCGCTGCTGCTTTTCTTCATTTTTCAATTGTGACTCGATCTCTTTTTGAGCCTCTTTCAATTTTAGCTTAGCAATTTTCAATTCTTCTTTCTCTTCACGCTCCTTTTTCTTCATCTCTTCAACTATTGTCTTCACTAGAATATCAGGATCAACATCAGGATTATTCTTTTTTGCTTCAATCAATGCCTTTGCTTGCTCCTCTTTCTGTCTGATCCTTTCTCGTCTTCTTGCTGCTGCCAGTTTCGATTTCTCTTTTTTTGTTTCATCATCAACTTTTGGAGATTTCACTGAATTTTTTTGTTCCACTGTGGTATCTAAAATCTGTTCCTCATCTGATAAGTTTATAATCTCATCCTTGGTACCATTCATTGATATATCGTTAGTAGATGTCGATGAACTAACTTTCGAATGAGAACTTGATTCATCTTCTTCAGATGGCAAATCCTTAACAGTATCACTTCTCGGCTCATTGCTATTACTTTCAGTTAATGGAGTAATTATAGATTCAGTATTAGTATCTTTTGTTGTTGACGAATCATTTGATTCACTTGAAATTGGTTCATCCATATCTACATCTTCAGGATCCGATAATAAAATTATCTCATTTTCAACAACTTTCGGATTCTCATGCTTTTTATCTAATTGACTTTCTTTTGATTCGCAATCTTCAACATTCTCCTGTTTCAATGCCTTCCGTTTCGAACGTAATGGCAATTTTATTTTGAATGTTGGATTTTCCTCAATCGATGGCTCCGAATCGGTGTCTAAATTTATCACTCTTGGTGGTGTGGTACACTCTTCCTTAACTTCTGTCGGAACATTGGTATCATTAGTGTCGTTATCTTTTGTAATCCTTCCAACTTTTGTGATACGTTCATCTGATTCAGGTGATGTTGATAGTTTACGTTTTCGCGAGTCTGATGCATTATTTGGTGGTTTTATTACTTTTGGTGAAGGCACTGCATCTGATGTCTTGGAGATCACTTGAAATGGTAATCGTGATTGAACCAATCGTCGTCCCAAGGCACCTCCATTTGCTTTCGGTGACTCTGTTTTGTCTGAAGACTGGACTGTTTTCATCACGTACAAAAAGTGATCTGCAACCAAATATAATTGGTGGTCCACCAGTGTCTTGCAATGTTATCTTTATACACATGAACATATATTTACCTTTTAATTGTGATGAAGAAGTAACTCTTTACTAACTTTGATTCTAATTTACAATAACTTTTTCAATCAAATTTATTAAATTTTAATTTCAATCAGTTTCGGCAGCCGAACTCTTAGCACTTCACTTTGAAACTTTGTGTTATTTATTATAAAAAAAGCGGGAAAATGTTTGCCAAATGATAACGCAGTGAGCTATTTGATCAGCGATTGCTGTCAGGTAATTTGGAATTCAGCCGCCAGTCCATTTTTCTGAATATTCGTCGACTGGTGGTGAAATGCAGAAATTTAAATGTTGGCGCTTACAGTTCCCTAATTCAAATACAGCTAAACCCCACAGTACTGACTAACAAGAAACCTCTTAATTCATCCGATTATGCGAAGATTCCAACTTAAATTGTATGTACATCGGCATGCATTTTTCCGAGTGCTCAACATTTTTAAAATAATTGAATCATATAATATGGTCAATTAATACAGAAATCACAGTCCCAATTACTTTTAAAACTGAAATTACTCATACAATAACAACTAGGAGGTCCAACAGTATTTATTTTACAGGATAGCCATTATATAAGAGAGCAGAAAAATCAGAAGTCCATTATCATTTCAACTTTTAATCATTTTTATTAAAAATAAAACTATATTAAATGTATTCCAAATCAATCTACAGACTATTTTGACTTTTGTTTCTTTGAAGATCCCTTCGTACTCTCCACGCTTATGTTGTTTATGTCGAACTTACGTTTCTTTTTGCCTCTAAAAATTAAAATATCGTTAGTCAATCCTATCTGATTAAGCTACAGACTTTACTTACTTAAACAAGTTCTGATTTTGAGTCATAATCTCACGATCAACGTCCTCACTAAAATCTTTAACAGCAAAGGATTTCAAATGATTCTTATTCAAACCCAATGATTTCTTTTTCTTTGAACTATTTCGAATATCTTCTTCCAACTCCTCGTCGATTGTTTGTGTCAATGGAACAAATCTATTATTTATTTCCTTCTCTACCTCATCCTCCTTGTTATCAAATAACGTTTTCTTTATATTCAGCTTTAATACGGATAGAATTTTTTGTGTAAACTGTTTCAAACAGTCATGGAACTTGGCCAATACTTGATTTACAGGCATATTGAACTCCGCAGCTAGCTGCTCTATCGTTTTGTTCTGAATCCCAACACCCATTATAATAGCCTGCAAGTGAATTTAATAATTATTTTATTTTCCTCGTAATCAATTAATATAATATTAATTGAAAAATACCTTCTGTAAAGGATCTAGACGAACGTCCTTCAATTTGCCATAGAAATACAGTTCAGCTAGTTTCGTCGTTAAATCTAAAATCAAACGATATTCTACATGGTTTTTCATATACGCTTCCAGCCTCAAAATATCATGAGGATATAAATAGGTATCGATTATTTGTTGATTGACATCTAAAAAGAATGATGGTGATAATAGAATTAAAAATATTATGCAATATAAATTGTTATCAACTACCTGTCATTTCAATTTTACAAGCAGAGTTTTCAAGTAAAGACAATGACGTGCCTGTTAAGAAATTACTAAACGTTTTTGGTAATAAAGCAATAATCCGACGTCGAAAATCTTCAAAATAACGATGTAACCAATTAGATGAATGTGTTTGAGCCATATGATTTAAAATTGATATCATTATGCAAGAATGTTCGCCAGTTAAATCATTCATTTTCTGGCTCAAATAAACAGGAACAAAACTTTGACTCTTCCAAAATCTTAGCAATTCAACTGTCAATCCATACGATGTTCCAATCCAATCCAAACGTTCAGCGCGTCTTTCATTTAATTTCTTCAATAATGTGGCAACCTTGCTCCGTGGCTTAATTACTTCTTCTAACAAATTTTCACCATTATCGTCATTAACAACATCTACTTGATTTTCTTCACCATCCACATCATCATTATCAGTTCCAGTAAATTCATACTTTCCCTCATAATATTCTTTCAGTAATTTGATTGCTTGTTTGCCATATCCCATCTAAAATGACATAAAAATTCAATTACAATTTCGATATTCTGGAGTCAAACTATTTATTTACCTTTTGATAGTTTGGATGTGTAGCAATTCGAACAATACGGGCACCCGATAATTTAGGGAATTCTCTATCGCAATACTGTTCCGATACCGTCCACGGTATTAAATCACCAGCAGCTTTCCTTCCACGAGCCAATGAATCTGTAACAGTTGACGAAGACAACTCTCCTTCTAAACACACTTGAATGAATACCAGCACTTCTGGTAACGCACTTTTACTTGAAATTGGTCCCAAGAGACAAAATAGATGATGAGCCGGTGCATCGCTCATTATTTGCAAATCATTAGGACTATTCTTGTAATGCGACGATACATATATTGATACCAATCGTTGAAGGAATTCTTCAGCCGCTTTATGATAGGAAAACAAAGCATCCCGATTAATGTAATATAATTCACAGCTATCAGGCGTTGGGCAACCGGTATTTAGGGCTGGAACGATTGAAGCATTCAAACACAATAATGATGTTAGCCAGGCTTCTACGGTATCCTGATCTTTGTATCGAATTGGTTCTTCCAATTTAATCTAAAATAAAATGATTGAATAATTGTCTAATTGAAAGTTTTTAAAGTAATACAAATAGTAACTTACAGCCGGTGGTGCATTATTTTCTTTCTGTATTTGAGATAACAACTTGATACTTAGTGATCGTCCGGTACCCTCATATCCATTAATTGTAGAAGCCAAGAAAACCAAATAAGGACCCATCATTTTCTTTACAAGCGGTAAAGGAATTGCAGCCGCTTCATCAATCACTACTAAATCAGCACAATTCAACATGTGTGCATCTGTTGGCGATATGTATTGGATAGTTTGACGGCTTGGTCTTGTAATATTGATGCGAATAATAGCATTCTTAAAATCTGCATTTGTTGATCTAATTATCGTATAATCAGTATTTTTGGTATAATCCAAAGCATCGAATCCTTTGAGTACGAATTCAAAGAGAGTAATTAAATTCTCAGGATGTGGTGATGTGACAAATACATTGACATATCCGAAAGCAATACTGGCAGCCACAGCTAATCCCATAGCTGCTGATTTACCTCTACCACGGGCCGCTGTTAAATAAGTGGGTGGACGCAATTGTTTCTCTACCAGTGTATCTATGAACTGTGCAACTGCTTTACCTTGATGATAAGTTTTACATAGAGCCACCAGTGGACCAGCTGGTGGTGCATTCATTAAATTTTGTGTCAACTCTTTCAACAATTTTCCATTCTGAGTTATTTCCTCGTTCGGTACATTAACTGGTTTTACATTTGCAGTCTTTAAACTTAGAGGTAAAATAGCCAAGTCGTCGTTTAGAAGCAAACAACGATTGCAATCAGCCAAAGACAAGAGAAGTCGCTCATTGAAACGACAAACAACATTTGAATGACTTTCGGTTCTGTATCTCTTATGTACATCCATACTCATCGTGTAAAGTTGTTTCAGGGATGACATAGTCTTCAATAAAATTATTATTAAACCGCCACCTTCAACTGTTTCAATAGTTCTAGCCAGTAGATTTGGTGTAAGTGCTTCGAAATCTTGAAGAACACAAACGCCAAACGTTCTACCCAATACTTGATGGGTTTCTGAATAATATCTACCTACAACCGTTGTAGCCGCTCTAAATGTATCGAAAATGTCTGCATCATTTATCTCAATCTTTCCAGCGGCAATTTTCTTTGCACGTTTCTTCCCGTGACTAGAACCGAGATAATAATCGACTGTAGCAATTTGCCAATGAGAAAACCTAATAATTACTTACTTGGAGACTGCCTCATCTTTGTTTTTATAACACCAAAGAACTGATGGTCTTGCTTTCACGGTGCATTTAACCAGCATGTCATACAGAATCGGCACTTGGTATTTGGATTTATCGCCAACCAAAACAAAAAGGGTACGATGGCCCAATTTCACACCATTCTCAATCATCACACGAATGCGATTGTCAATCTTCTTTTTCACCATCTTGACAGCAATTTAAAATCACTTGTTCTCCACTAATTTATAAAACACTTACTTAAATAGGAAATCTGTGGTAGAGTAAAATTTACGAACTGCAGCTCACCACGTGTACTCTCAAATGTACGGAGCAAATAAAAATAAACATGTTACACGTTCGGGTAAAAAAAGTTACATGTTCGGGTTGCCGGTGGTCGTATTTTAATGCCGAATATTTTTAACGCGCAATGATGAATTCTCAGGTGCAAACAATAATTTTTAACGGAGTACGAAAGAGGTATCCGTAACAGAATACAAGAAAAGAAGATGAATCAAACAGAAATTCTAAATGTGGGTGAATATTAGAATGTTAAAAATATATTAAATTATCGCTAATTATAACTATCGCATATCAGTCGTAATAGATCGATGAATCACATATTCTCAAACGGCATTCTTTAAAAGGTAAGTGAACTCTTTCTACATTTAACAAAGATAAAAGAGAAATTTAAAAGAAAATACTAGCAACTTGGTTTAATACTGATCGCTGTAATATTACGAGTTTTAATAACATTCTTATTAAGATCTTAATAAAACCAGTATAGTTATTAGTTTATTGACGTGGATAAAGTTATCTCGATTTAATTTAAATCTTATTCAAACAAATAAAGATTAACAAACTTACGAGATTAGAGTGAATTTAGCAAACCAATATTCAAAATAGAAGTTAATAAATTAATTGTGGTGCTGTGTTTTATGTGGGGCCAACAACATGATTAACAAGAATATATTTTGGACTGTTGTTGCATCATTTACAATTTATTTATCTTTCCTTATTTCATCGCATTATGCAGCAGACAATATTCCTAGTTGGCAAATGAAAGTACTGGACATTAATTATTATATTTAAACTTGTAAAAATGGATTAATACATTGGTCTCAATTAAAAGTGGGTCATATTGTTATTCAGAATCTTGTTGTTTGTTTTTTGTAGGCATGCCAGATTCCACCAACCGATGAATCACATTACATTTGTAATGATAAAGGTGAATTGAAATGTTTACCAGGATGGCAAGGTGATTTATGTGATGTACCCATATGCCGAAAAGGATGCGATCCGTTAAATGGTTTTTGCAATAAACCAAATGAGTGCCGTTGTCGGTTGGGTTATCAAGGACAAAACTGCACTAAATGTATTCCGATGCCTGGTTGTCAACACGGTTACTGTAACAGTTCATTTGAATGTCTTTGTAATAAAGGATGGGACGGATTCTTTTGCTCAGAACGTAAGTTCTTTGTAACGTTGAATTCCATTAATAATATTAATTCATATTATTCGTTTAGCCATATGTCGAAAGGGTTGCCATCAAACTCGTGGATACTGTGAGAAAGCAGGTGACTGTCGTTGTCGATTAGGATGGTCTGGACCTACGTGTCATGATTGTCAAGTTCTACCTGGTTGTCAACATGGAACTTGTGAGAAACCATTGGAATGTAAATGTTTGAAGGGTTACACTGGAATTCTTTGTCAAACACGTATGTTTTCGCAATAATTAATAGTCATGACCTAATTTATATTGTTTTAGCAATTTGCTCTGAAAATTGCCATCGCCAACACGGATATTGTATGAAACCGAACGAATGTCGGTGTAAGGTTGGTTGGATGGGAACAAATTGTACCAAGTGCCATCCATATCCGGGTTGTAAAAATGGAATATGCCATCGCCCATGGGAGTGTATTTGTAATCCTGGATGGGGTGGAATGTTGTGCGACGAAGGTACCTTACTTCAGCTTAATGTAGTTAAATTGATGGAAATCACATTTATTAATCTTGTGTTTGTAGAATTAAATTACTGTGTTAAAAACCCCGATACCTGCAAGAATAATGGCACTTGTATTTCTCTGCTAAAAGAAGAGGGAAATTATCGATGTCAATGTAAAGCTGGATTTAACGGTAAACAGTGTGAATTGAATTTGAACACATCAATGGAAGAGAACGAGGCTATGAATTAAATTATATATTCTTATCGAATTTCAATATTATTAATATTATATTTTATGGATACATTCTAATCCTTATTTATTAAAAATTATGATGGAAGTGATTCCATTAAATCAGTAACCATTGTACTATCATTTTCCAGTATGTTACTCTTAGTTGATTTCTTCCCTTTCGGAATAAATAATTTACTGGTTTTCCCGAAAGCAAATTTAGTGATAACTGGACGGGTAAATAACTCACCACTTGTGCGACTACTTTCATCTATTTCCATAGAATTTTCGTTTTCACTCGCCTTTTTATTCTTTTTTGGTTTCCTTTTATTCCCAGAAAATCGGAAATTAGGTGGAAAATTGTGGCTCTTAATGCAATGGTCCTTCCGTTCTTTATCATTCTGACTTTTGTGGTTGCATGTTTCCAAGTAACAGGAATACATGGGTTTCTTCAGAGCAGCCACAGCAAAAAAGCTGTCATGTGTCTCCGAAAGATGTAGATCTAACAGATGAGGTGTAGGCAGTACTTTCTTGCACTCGCCACATGTATGTCGATGGTTTGTGTTGTAATGGCTATTGAATGCAGTAACGGAATCGAACTCTTGCTTGCACGTAATTATATCACAGATTATTTTTTGGCTAGAACTATTGGAAACCGTTAATTCAGATAATGGGTATGAACTATTCAATTTCCTACCTTTTATTTGGCTTGCCACCCGGTGGTTTACTGATGACACCAAGTCTCTTGAATTGGGGAACTTCCAGGACACTTGTTGCCTCGAATAATGAATCCGAGGACGGTCGGAAACCAATGCCAAGAGTTTTTAGCAAATTCGTAACCGTTTCTCCAGACATCATTTTACTGACGCTTGCTTCCATTATAATTAATTGATAACGACTAAAATAACAGTAATTCTATTTGGCAAATTCTGATTTAGCACTTTTTAATTTTAATTTTAGTTTTAATTTTATTCACAAGTTGTTATTTGTTTTGATCCTACTATCGTATGTACTTAAGGCTATGTACTTTGTCGGTAATGTAGATGTCGGAAAATATTATTAATTTGTCTCAATTAAGACAAAATATTGAAATTTATTTTTAAAGGTAATTAGACTACTTTTAAATGTAATTGCAATTATAATATTGATATTTAAATGAAGAAAAGCAAAATACGGGGCTTAATAATGGCTGTACTTAAGAATAGACAATGACATTTGATGTTTGTTTACATATTATTCTGACATCAAACAATAGTGTTTTTTTACCAAAATCAATCGAGTCAGTTCCATTAATCGATGTTGTATTTGATAATTTCTTCAAATAATTTCTTCAATTCGATTAATCGTATCAGCAAGTAGGATAAAAGTTCGTTGGGATTTGTTTAATGAACTTAATAAATTAGTGTAATTACTAAATTGCGTGTGAGATAATTAAAAAGGAATTGGATTTCAGAAATTCCCCGACTATCCAGTGATTAATTAAAACTCAGCCTTTTTATCTTATATTGGTTAATAAATAATTTGTTTGGCCATCCTACAGTCGTCAATTTTAAATATTTTCGAATTAATTATTTTAATAATTAATAATTATAAATGGCATCGAAACCAAAAAAGATGAAGAGTGAAGTGTGGCAGCACTTTGTTCGTGAGGATGATAAAGTGATCTGCAATCATTGCAACAGGGCATTTGTTTACTGTGGAAATACCACAAACCAACGAAGTCATCTCAAAATCTGTGAGATGTTTGAGAAACCTGATAGAACTGTAGAAGCGGTAATTTTTTAATTTTTTATTCATTTCTGTAGCACCTAAGGTTGTTAATTATTTGTCACAAAAACTTTACATTTTGGATACAAGACCGATTATAATTCCCCGCGCTACTTCAATCATGAAGGGATTACTGAATAAATTTTAAATCTTAATATAAATTATTATTAGATGTATCGACGAGGTTCAAAAATTATTTAATATCGTTTATGTATATTTTCTTATCCAAAGCCACAGCGAACCAAAGTTATTAAAAGTGATGTGTGGAACCATTTTGTGAAGCATTACGATAAGGTAATTTGTAATTACTGTAACAGATCCCTTAAAATGACTGGAAATACTACAAATCAACGGAATCATTTGAAAGCGTGCAAAGAATATGCAGCAACTGATGTAGCAATAGAATATGTGAGAATATTGTCATTTCAATTACCATATTAAATACTCATAAAATAATTTTATTACATTAATTTAATTTAGAGAATAGAACATCTTGACAGTAGCCAACAAGAAGAATGTGATGAAATAACTATTAGTGGCCCAATTAATGTAAATATGGTTTGACTATTATCCTACATATAATGAACAATTTATTATGTTTTCTTTAGATTAAGGAACATGCCGAATCATTAAATTTTACCGAAAATGCTACAAATCAGAGCGATATTTTAAAAACTTGTGAAGAGTACGCTCCTGTAATTGAAGAAGAAGTAAAACGATAATTGAAATTATGAGTTTCAAATTGATGTAACTATTTTCTATTTTATTTTATTTTTAGGTGATAGCAAACTCTGACGACGAGGAAACTTTGAATATATCAACGCATGAGATAATTTCTGTATGTACTTCTTATCTCTTAATCTATTTTTCACATTATGACATCCATATTCTTTTAGCCGAAGAAAACTCCAGGAAAAGTAATGAAAAGTGATGTATGGAGTCATTTTATTCGGGATGGAGATAGGGTAATTTGCAACCATTGCAATAGGTCACTTAAATATTATAGAAATACTACAAATCAATGGAGCCATTTAAAAGCGTGTGAGGCTTATTCTACATCTGAATTAGTAATTTATGACTATTCTCGGTTCTTAATTTATTTGTAAATGTCTAATACTAATTATATTTTAGATGTATGAAAACAATGATATGGAAGCTATTGTTTTAAAAGCTGACAGTCCGGTTTCAGAACATTCTAACTATGAATTGACACCATATAATGAAGTCGAAGCAGCACCTGAGCAATTTAATTTCATATGTGATCATTCAGGTAACTAAGATGACAGATTTGAAGAAATCGAGATGATATAAACTTAATGTGATCCTTTGTATTTCAGAAGGTCATGCTGGTTCTAATAATACAACAAATGCAATATTGCACATGATTGCACAAGATAAGTTACCCTTAAACACGATCGAAAAGAGTGGATTTAAAAATCTAATAAAGGTGTTGAACCCTGGGTAAGATAAGGCGATCTATAATTAAATGTATCACTAACTAAGTGTATTTCAGATATCAAATGCCTACAAGAACAACTCTTGGCAAAATGTTGGCAATTAAATATAACTCCAAAAGAGATAATGATATTAAGGAACTTCAAGCAGCAGATTCAATATGCGTTACGTCCGATGGATGGACAGACTCGAATAATAATAAATTTTACTTAGCGTTATGTGCTCATTATGTGTGTGTGAAAGATAATAAAATTAAGACCACATGTTTGGATGTCATTACTTTTGGTGATCGTCATAACGCATTTTTGGTATCTGCTGATTTTGCTGAAATATTAAATAAATGGCAAATACCAAAGCACAAAATAGTTAGCTTTATTACAGACAATTCTGTAACATTGCAAAGAGGTGTATCAATGTTTCTAGGTAAGAAACAATGATCTTATAATTATATAGGATATTGTACTACTAATAATATTGATAATAATTTTTAGGCCGGACAAAACATTTAGAGTGTTTCTCACATAAACTGGATCTGGTTCTTACAAATGCACTAAGAAATACTGAAATCGTTGATAATATAGTTAAAAAAGTAAAAGATATTGTTGGCTTTTTTCGAAATAATTTAGACGCAACAAACATTATATTAAGTACCCAAGAGTCTAGTGATGATACGGAGTTACTTTTGGACTTAATACAAGATTGTAAAACAAAACGAAATAGTATATTTCATATGCTAGAACGTTTTGACAAATTATCAAGTACAATTAATAGTGTTCTTCTTGACTTAACGGACGTATCTTGTAAGACAATGTCACAGAATGAAATTAATATCATAACAGATATAATTGATGTAACTATTTTAAATTTAATTTAATCAATATAATTGAATTTATTAAAATATTGTTATTTTCAGATTTTACGACCTTTTAAAAGTGCAATTACTGTATTTTCAACGAGAACTCACGTACTGGCAAGTGAAGTGATTCCGCTAATATTTTGTCTTCGTCAGGAATTGAATAACATAAAACCAAAATCAAATGTCGGAAAAATATTTTTTAAGAATTTGTTAGTGTCTTTATCTGAATCATTTGGAAAAGTAGAGAGCCACCCAATTTTGGCTCGAGCAACAATTTTAGATCCGAGGTATGATTTTTATTTTTAATGTGATTTACTAATATCCACTAATATCGTTGTTAATTTTAGATTTAAATGTTTACATTTTACTAAGGACACTCATACATCGAAAGTTTTTGTTGAATTAAAGAAAGAACTTTCTGAAACTATATCTAGTACAATTGATTATACGGTGTTAGAAACAGAAGCAATAATGTTTTACCATCATCAACTTGTACTAGATCAAATGGCTAGAAATGAAAAGAAGTTGGAGGGCCAAGAGCTACGGAAATATTTAAGTGAACCAGTCCATTTATATAATACTAATCCAATTGTGTATTGGACGCAAAACGTTAATCGATACCCAAAGTTATATAAGATAGCATTAAAAGCATTAGTGCATTTAGGAGCAATTGTTCCTTGTGAAAAATTTATTTCGACTGCAGATATGATGTTAATTGATGAAAATTCAAAATAAGTTTAAATGTATTATATCATAGGATTTATGCCTCATTGAGCTTTTTTTATAATTGAAATCACTGTGTATTTATCAATAGTATTACAGATGTTTTAATGGATTAGGTGTTTTTTACCTATAGGATTTAATTTTCAAAAGAGGTTGTATAAAAATGTATTGGTATTAGAGTTTAATAATCACCACTAAAGTTTATATCGATATTTTTTTTAATTTATTCATTATTAAAACACATAACAAGAATTTTAATGTGGAAAAGATTCCTGACCTTTACTTGAGTTTCTAATAAATCTGATTATTGTCCATTCAGTCTTTTGGCGAGGCTGCAATTTTATCTTAAATATAACACGATACTCTCAATTACACTTGTAGATGAAGGTACCTTCTACCTTCTACTATTATTTTCAGTATACTCCACCATATTCCAGTGCGGATATTACTTTTTATCGTGTGCTATTCATTTGTAGTGTCTGTAAAGCGTCTTCCAAGATATTGTTAATAATATTCCAAGCATTTTAAAAGTGATACATTTGTTTCTCCATCTATCCGAGATTCTGTATAAAGTGGATCAATAATGCCATCTAGTAATTGAAGAGAGTACCTAATTCGTATTTATGTGTTAAAACGTAAAGTATTTTCAATTACATATTCGCACCTTCAATTTATTACTGTTGCATCGATTTCTATAAATTTACGATACATTATAGTCAATCCTTAAATTGTTTATTGAGCATTCATCACAAGATTTGGCATAATATTTATCGACATAAAAGATGAATATGCAGAATTTTAATTCAAAGTAGATACATTCCAATACGTTTAAGCATACCATTCATCTTTTATTTCTAGAGTATTGTAAATTAATCGTTTGCAGAAGAAGTGATTTTAAATTTTTTTTCCTAAAATCAATATTAATAGTGTTCAGTGTATCAATACCGATACAGTAAAATGGATAAACCAACGAAAAAGAATTGCTTAAAATAAATAGTGATTTATCGGTGGATAAAAACAAAATATCGAAAATTCATTCAGTAAGAAATAAGTTGAATCAAACTTTTAAAGAATCGGTTCAATTGATTCTGGCCATGTTCCAATTCAATTTCGTTTATGATGCATTTTTCAATACCAGTAGGACAATTACTTTAATATGACGATAAAAATTTTAAATGTAAATGGCGTTAATTGTTTAACGTTATAGTTTTATGTCTAATTAAATCACATAAAAGTGAATATAATTAATCGTTTAATACTTATGCGATTATAAATAGTCGATAGTGGAATGCTATCTGGTCAATTACATCAAATTAAGAGTAATTTTTTCCCTATTCTACTTGAAGGAATAAACTCATTTACGATAAATTCATAACTTATAATTAATGCAATATAAATTGAAAGCAAATGATTGATAATAAATATCTTTTAGTGATTTTCACGTTTTAATTTTGCTAATATTGTCAAACTGGGAGATAGAAAACATGGTAATAAATAATAGTGATAATTAGTATAGCCAGATGTATCCGTAATTTTATAATAAAATTTACTATTATATAATGATTTTGTTTATGAAAAAAAAAAGACAGTGACCAGTTCATTATTACTGCATAATCCATGATGGTGCTCGTACGATTGTTAATTAAATTATTATACTAAGAAGTTGTCCTAATGGTCAAGTAAAAATAAAATGAAAACTAGAATTTCATTATAAACCAGTGTAACATGTTAGACTCATGAAAAACAAATTCCAAATACACGATAATTTAAATTCCCCATAGTGAGTGTACGAATATTCTAAATCTTGTTGTTTAATCGATGAAATTGTAATCAAACTGTAAGTATTTGCCATTATTTAATTAACTTTCTCATCTTAACGATATGTAAAAAATTATGGAATAATATTACATATGTTTCAGCATCATGTATCAAATAATTAAAATGTATTCAATGTGTATTCAAGGTGTTCTCAATAATTATGTCAATATTTTATATTGCATAAGGAAGTTAAAGATACGATTCATACAAATTGTGTGTTCCCATTCGTTGCTATTTAAATTTACTAATAATATTAGGGAATACATTAAAACGGTAAATCTGATGACATCAATATAGGATTTGTGGTGGTGTTTACCGTAACATTACAAAATTAAATCATAAACTATTGTTGATTACAATTTCATTAAAACCAAATATTCTAACGATTCATAACGAGTTGTTGCATCCTTCGATCATTATTTACAGTTGCCTAATTGTAAGAAATCAGATAAACAAAACTGATACAAAAGTATGTTGAATAACAGAAGCAAATCATTGTGTCGGAATTTCATGCATTAATAAACAGTTGTCGAGTACATTGACCGAAATTCTTTCCCCATTTCCTGAGACAGTAAACAATTAAATATTCAGTTAATAAATGGTTTTTGGCTACCATTTGATGGGAATGTAATCCTTTCCGGCACTGGTCAATTAGTTTCTGTTGAGTTACTATTGAGGTGTGTCAAATGTATATTTGTATTCATTCAAATTTATCCTGGTCATTTGAAATTTATCGGTCTTTTATTCATGTTTGTATAATTTATCCGTAAAATGTAGTCCATGTGGAATTAAATGATCATTTGGTCTTGGGATACTCTGATTCCAGTATAATACATTTTCTGTTGGTATAGATGACCTACATAGTGGTTGTGCTACAACTGGAGCCATTTGGCCGCTAATAAACATCTTTTTCTTTCGTTTTAAATTGCAACAATAAAATACAAGAGGAATAACATCCATTGAAGAATTATCACATTATATTTGATTACATATGGATGTTCTGTACCATTATATTTATGTGTAGGTGGTATATACAGTAACAATTAATAAAAACTAAATAAATTGATTTGTATACGGAATTGCGTATTCAGAAAAATTAAAAATTTTAAAATCAATATTCCTTTTTTATCATTATGTTTTGTTTAGTTTGGCATTCAACATTAAAATCATTCAACATTTGCTGTTATGCAAATACGGCTGTCGTATCATTTGTATTTTATTTTTTGGGTCAATTCCGATGACTTCATGACCATTATCTCTTTGTATCTTTTTCTGTTCTTTTTTTTTTTTGGCGCAGCCAATGAGAATACATGAAATAAAGTAACGCAGAATAAAAGAATTAATGTTTGCTTTATGTTGACAGTCCTAACATGTTTTCAGTGTACATCATCACAAATTTCATCAAAGTAGAACTTAAAATATTCATAAAATTTACACACAAATCATAGACAAATTGTTGAGAGTCAATTGACAATATTTATATTCAATCCATTTCAATGTTTCATATCATAATTTATTATTAATAAAAGTTTGGCTCATAAATTAAATTCATTTTGATATAAATCAAAAACATATTAATTTGTAATTAATGTATTTTTACTATGTGCATTTGCACTCATAAAAATGAACGTAATACTTGAATTTTGGTGTTAATTTCAATATTATTGACTATTAAATGGTAACATGATATCATTTTAATTACAGTTTTCAATAAAATGTTTGTTATCATTGTTATCCCGTTACCAGTTAAAGTTAAAAATTTGAATGCTATTACAGTTCAAATTGTTAATTATCATCTGTAATTCACATAATTTATGTATCTATATTGCAGTGATTGAAATATTAATGAAAACAAAATTCTGTTTAAAAATACTTTACGTTCATAAAATTTATTATATGCAATTAATATTTAATAACGTCTAAAAATGTTGCTGATAAACCTGAAAGTTTATAATAGAAAAACGTGAATCAATATATTGCACTTGTTGATACACTGTTATGATCGAAATAAAAAATTGGAAGTGAAATAACTTCGGTACAAAACTTTATATGAAAAATATGTTATCCAGCCATCGACACACCGAATATCAATCAAGTGCATTTGATTGAGTTATAGCTGATAAGTCCATTGAAATAATAGTAAAGCTTAAGTGATTTAACTCCGTCCAGTAATCAATAGATTAAAAAGGATTTTGTTATTCATATTATGAATAATACATAAACCAATTGACTTTTTTTTTTATTGTTTCATCAGAAATTCATTTCATACCAAGAGTAAAGGAGGTGGACTGTTGTAGGATATGGTGTCGAATAGATTAGACTACAGAAGATTGAAAGTGATAAACAATGAGATTATCTTTTTGTACGAATCATTCAGTATAAACCATCAACAGTTAGATTGGTTCATCCGGGATTCTATTTTCGAATGGATATATGAACCAAACGGATAAAAACATTATGTGATGGTTGAGACATGAATAAATGCATTTCATCAGTAGCAAAATTTTATTTCATTTACATGGAGAGCTTTTATGTTAAGCAATTTTCTAAAGTTGATGGTTTGCTTTATGTGAATGATTTTTCGTAGAACACAATTCCGTGGAACGTGTACATTACCTTTATTGTATTGGAATTGTGTTACTGTTATGTACGTCCATCACATATCCTTCAGACTTTTACGGTTACTTTAGATTCATTGAATACCGATTGAGGTAAATGGGTTATATTTAAACTATTCTCTACTGGCAAAACTAGTGTATTGTTAAACAGGATGAATAATTTTATCATGGATTTTCCATTTATGGTATTCATGTGGTTCAAGTAGAAGCCATTGAATTCTGTTCTTTTTATAACACCGTGAATTGTTAATGTTTTACTTAATTAATTTGTCATCTCATCGGCTATTTACTAATTAACTATTAATAGAGGTAAAATTTGTAACAATGGTTTTGGTGTTAATTAAAGACCAGTTACGGAAAAGGAAAATATAATACAGTTGACATTGAAACCGTGGAAATTCGGAAGTCATTAATTTAATGAATGAACATGATTTATTGGATGTTAAAGCTCACTACCTGTTCTGATCAGATTTCATTTGCAGGATAGTAACAGTGAATAAAAAATTGTGAATTAAAACGGACAACTGACAGTATTTTCATATTTGAATGCATCACAAAGTGATATTTTTTATCCTGAATATTTGAATATCCGGCATCATAATGTTACATCAACATATTCATTTTGGGTCATGTGTGTCCATATTACTCACAGTAATGGAAAAAAAACGGGGGAATAATAACTACCGTGTAAAAGGAATCCAAACAATCTAGAATAATAATGGATTTGGAATAAAGCAAAACACACACACACACACAAAAATCATTCGACCTAATGAAAGAATAAACTAAAATGTAACTGGCACAGAGTCAGATGATTGACAAAAAACCGCCAAAGATGAAACATAAATGGAATGCATATCGATTCTAATGAGAGTGACTGAAAGGTAAAAGAGATGTGTGCTTGAATGAATTTTACTTGAATTTCCTGTAATCTATACACTCAATGATTTCTCTTTTGTTCTTTGTTATTTAGGATATTCGGAATCCTCAACCATCTGGTGGTCAACGTCACATGTTGTTAAAATCATATCAAAAATTTCTAAAGCTTAAAACCCAATCCGTTTTGGTTTTTCAATCACACACAATCAGTTGCTAATGGTTGCAGAAAATATAAAAAGAAGAAACAATTCCAATGTTGGCAGTGCAGGTGAATTTTAATAGGTAAGTAATCAACCTACTTAAGTGTAGTTACAACAACAACAAAAATAAAAACCAACGAAAAACATCTAAAAGCTTCTGTTGCATTGCTCTGGTATTTTCAAAGCGTTAAATTGGCAAGTGTATTGCTACTCATGTTATCTGGACTGTTGAGTCTTTGATGTGCATAAGCATTTGAGTTGAACGCATCATCGTTTAATATTCCCTTGATGTGGAAAATCATTCAACTGCAACATATTCCGGCTGATCTGTTTTGGCCACACAATTGAATGTTATGCACGTAATACGTTACCGTGTTGAAGAAAATGACAGAAAGTTGAATTTTTTTTTCTGTTGTTGGTCAGGTTATTCTTCTTTGGTGTAATCATAGCAAGTGGTTATGCTACCATGAAGATATCAACCATAATTTTTAGTTTCAAACTACATTTCGTTTGTATATTGTAAAATGTTGGTGACTTATGGTGGTGTAATATTAAAGATATGGTAAAATGAATACCATAACCATTGATATCAGAATTATTTAAACAATTTTCAAAAAACGGAAGAATATTTAAATTGTACTTTATGGTTCTATGCATTTAGATTACATTTAACACGGTGAATGATTATTATATTATTCAACTTCTTTCACATATTAAACAATTGAAGTTCATTCTTTTACTCAAATATCATAATCATTATTTAGATTTCCCATTCATAAGTATTGTTATACTGTTATTGAAATATATAATTTCCATTTACAATGTACAACTATTAATGTTTAACTAGCCCAACAGTGTTTAATTGAGAAAACAATATTCAATACATTGGTGTTTAGTGTTACCAAGGGGAAGGAAACTAATCGTAAACTGAAAATTTATTCACCACAATTTTTAAAAAATAAAAGAATTACAAAGAACTATTTTCCATAAACTACAGTCATGGTAGAATGAATTTTCAATGGTTTTATAATAATTTTGTTATTTGGTTGGGTCTGGTTTTTAGTTAGCTGAGATGTGGAAGATAAATTGTAGAAGAGAATGAATGAATCATAAGAATTAGTTCATGACATGGTTATTAGATTATTGTGGCGTTAGATGTAATACCTTTTGATTATCGTGAAAGGTTTCTATTTTTGTTTTTTTTTTTTATTTCTTAACTAGCCATTCTACCATATCGAATAAGTGAAACAGTATGAGAACTCATGCATTTTATATAACCAATAATATTTTTGTTTTTTGGTGAAGCATCACAAGAGAGATCATAATGTCCGTTTGAAATGTTTATTTCTATCAGGATTAAATGTATCCCAATGAGACATTTAACTGACTGAATTAGTTCATTACTGTTAAGAGAAACACTCAGAAATGACAACTAAAATTCATTCAATTACATTCTTCTGACAACTAAGTCCCAATGCTTTTAAATTTTTTGATCAATTGGATAAATCGTTTAAAATGCAGTGTTCTATATCAATCTAATGGATAATTTCAAGTAAATCACTTGAGAATAACAACAATAACAGTGGCTCATTTACTTCTTAATTCAATTAAATTGCATCATTCATTGTAATGTAGAATGATGTACGTTATTGGTACTATTGTATATCACTCTTATATTTTATTTTATATGAAATGAGATATTTATCTTAAACTATGCAAATTAAATCTTAATGAAAACCAAGGACTGAAAAAAACTATTCATATTATCTGATGAAACAAATAAAATCACTTCTTGTATGTATGCAATTTTGCGGTTTGTAAACTTCATTTAAATATTCGTATACTGTGTAACAGAGCTCCTATTATAAACGAAAATTCACTTTTTAACATTATTTTTGTTACTAAATATAGAATGCACATCTGATTACAATAGTTTACTATAAAGTACTAGTTATGATATTCACAAGCATATCGATTATTGTTGCATCATCGTATAACCATAAAATAAACCTAATCCGTGCAAAAAATCAAAACCGTTGACAAGGGAAGCCTAGAAGGTGAATATGAATTGCATGTAATCATCTCAATCAGATTTTTGTTAATATTTTAAATTGGCTCAAATCTATTTCTTCTCTCCGTTATGATTCAATGTTATTCAACTGAATTCAAAACAGTTTTAAGTAATTCATGACAACTTGAGGATTTCGTGAATTTAACTTTTTACTTCTTCTATTCGTTGTTATTTGAAATCAAATAAAATTAGATGAAATCATTATGATGATGTAGTCGTGAATTGAAATGGTAGTAATGTTATGGATTGCTTTAACCAAGTGGAATCTAATCTATGAAATGGTTATATGGCCATTTACCTGCTGTGCTTTTCAATGTGCTTTTTTTTTGTGCCTTTACTACCATTCGGTTGAAGATTGAACATAAATGGGAATTAGTTTCTTACTATGAATTCTGATAAATCATATGGGGGAGAGAGCAAACACAGCCAGACGTCTTGTATAATTCATAATACAAATAGTAATATGCATCACAGTATGTTCATGTTAAATAGCAAAGTGATTCTGGTATAAAAATTGAAATTAACCAGAGATGTTGATACTTCATGTCTAATATCATTTTGAATTTTAAATGGCAATATAATTATGTAATAATCAGACATGCATACAATATTCATGAGATCAGAAATTTAAATAATAATTTAGACAAACGTTATGCGCCTTTTAAAAAACAAAAAATAAAATGGTGTTGCGTATACATAAATGATTAACATTCTTCTATGATGTTATGAGATTGAAAGTAAAGGCGGAACATTCTTCTCTTGTAGTTGGCGACGATTAAAGGTGCTTTAATCAAATTGGTACAGAGTAAGAATCTGCCACCTTTGCAATACGAAGAAAACTTTATGTTCCAGAGTAGAGGCTGTTTATGTTAACCGTTTAACCTTTTCTATTGTAATCTTTTATGATTCATTTGATGGTGGTCTATTGGCTCTTTTTTAGATTTCATTCTCCCGTGGAAATGGAAGTCTGTTTTTTTTTCCGTTTTTGTTTTGGTTCTTTTCATTAGTTTGTTGTTGAGCTCTTTTCTCTATTTTAATTTGGTTGGTTTCACAGTATGTCGACAAATTGCTGCAGTCACATTTAGATTTAAAATATATAACTCTGTTGATCGTGACCGGTGTGTTCCCATACGGTATTTCGCGTTTTGTTTGCTTTATAAAATTCCGCTGAGTTTGGTAAATATCAAGGCGCTAAAGGTGAAGAACAGAACATCAGGTGTGGTAAAGGGACCGAGGCCACAGAGACAAAAATATAATATTTCTGTTTTCTACAAAAGAAAAAAAGAAACATAACAAAATTGGTAGCTTAATTCAATGGGGTTCACTTTTACTTTGGTATGGTGACTAGAAAAGAGTTATTAGATTCACTTTTTTTGTTTTTAAGGCGATTTAAATTCGTGTACTGTACCGAATATTTTTATTTTTTTTTCGGTTACACAATTGTCCAGATTGGGTTTCCTTTCCAGGTTGCTGGCATTTTATGTAGACGAGAGAAAAGAAATTAATGACCAGTTGCGGAATAAAAAAGTGAAAATCTAATTACAATCTTCCGCTGTTTTTTAACTTTAATTGGTCATAGCGAATGATAAAATGTTTTCGTTATGAACGTAGATTGTAAAGATTTTCCCTTGAAAGGATACAAGAATTGAAGAAATTAAATTTTCTATTTGCCACCCCTTTTTTTGAAGTTGGAAAATTTCGTTACATTTGTTGGTTGATTTTAAAATTCATAGTCAATTGAAAGTTATCATTGCTCCAATTTATGTGCCAATGGACAAATTGTTAGTCCATTATGTTTCCTCATGAACGATGGAGTTCAATTAAACCGTACAATGTTTTAGTATAAAAGTTCTAAGTATTATCAGTTTATTTATCGGTAACTAACAACTAACAGAAGTAAAGTTATAATTAAATTAGTTTTACGATGTCGTTAATTTCTCGTTCAGTATATAGAAATGTTTATATTCTACATATGAAACTCTACCGGTCAGTATTTAGTTGAATTAAAGAACGCACGATTAAAATCTAAGATTCACCTGAGCATTAACATTAAAGAAAAATAAATTATTTGTTCGGTATATGAAATGCAGGCGGATTCGTTTCTTTTCATCATTATAATTTAACATAATTAACAAATTGAAATAGTAATTAGTAGCGGTATAATAAACTAAACAACATCATGCGAGTGTTGGACTCACCTGTATAAATAATTTGTATATTTGAATGAAACAGTATCAGAGCGGTACACTCTTAATAAATTGAAATGCCAAGTTTATGATGGAATCCAAGATGAACCATCAAATTCACTGATTAACAGATACAATTTATATCTGAAATAAAGTAACATTCTCTCTCATTCGGTCAATCAGTTATTTGGTTATTTTACATAAAATTATAATAATGTTGTTTTAATTGTATTTTTATACAATTCAAGTTTTTCCTCAGCCGAAAATGAAAATTATTTAAAAGAAAAAAAAAACAACATTTTGGTGAAAGATACAAGAAGTCTACAAATACATAATTAATGTGAGAGATACGTTTAATATCTTTGGGGCCAATTTTATTATGGAACCGTACGGTTATCATTTTAATGGTGTGCCAGAGTACAGTAATACGATGAAGTAAATGAATGATGGAGTTTTATCTTAAATTTTTTTCTTTCAAAATGTTTATTATCATCACATTCCCTTTTTTGTATTTAAATGCGAAGAAAAATTGAATAGTTGAATAAGTTTGTCATTTAAAATATCTACATTTAATTGACTTGAAGATGACTGACGAATAGATACAGATTCAATTAGAGTGTAGATTACCCTCTGGTTGGGTAAATGCTATTCAGTCCAATCAATATTATTTTCTATTTGATGAATGACGAATTGTGTATCATTGAGTAAACTTATTATTTCTACGCTAATGAACTGATTCTCTTACCATTATTGAGGTGCCAAAGCACACAAAGAAATGAATTTTCCATTTCTCTATCGCTTCTGTGTTTCTTTTTTATTTAATTTTTATTTCAATTTTTTTTTTTTTTTGGCTTTTCACAGTCTTTTATACCATTCATTAATTCCATCGAGCATAACGAAACTATTCTATTTTAATGAGATCTAAAATAAAGAAATACTCAATTATATTATTCTTTTCATATGAGTCATCTGTTTCATAGTACATTCAACTGTATATTGTTTTGATATCCAAAATAAATTAAAGGCAAAACCATATTTAGTAAGTTTCGTGATGGATTAATTAATCAGTATTAAATGAGGAAATCGGAACTATAGAAAAATGTTAATTTTTTTCTTTCATTCGATGTTACGTTACCAACATAACGATAAAAACATAATTCTTATGCTTAAAGTTTTCATGTTCATTCAACAACTATAAAAAAAAAGAATGAAATGAAATACAGCACACGTTCAAATTAGGCAACGGTATTATACATAATATTTCATATATCAACGGATTGATATTACTGGAGGCCAAATAAATACTTTTTTTTTTATTTTAAATGAATTATACGACTGATCCTGAATTGTAGGTGTTACACGGTGCACATAATTCTTATACACATTTTAATGGTTCTTTTTTTTTTTAACCAGAATCATATTATTTTAAATGAATAAATCAGCTTCAGGATAATTTACACGTTTCCTCCAGTCAACAAAAAATGAAATGAAATGATATTATGTTGATTTAAATGATATTAATTTGTATACGAATTGATTGTAGGTTTAATTATAAACCATCATGTTTATTGAAGATGGCGTATAGTATGTTCAAATTCAAATGATATTTATGCTCATAGACGTAGGCGAAACCGATTGATGGTGTCTAAATCATAATGAATCTTACCATTGGTACTTCCTATTAAATTTAATGTTTAATCAGTAGAGTATACGATTGCAATAAACATAGTCATCTTCAAAGGTATGAAGAGTCTGCAGTGATCTATAATTGGACTGTGATAAAATTAAAATTCTGTTCATGTTCATCAATAACTTGTTAATACGAAATCATCATCAATGAAGAAATAAATTCGTTTTTATTGTCTGACTAAGAATGGAATCAATCGCATATGGTTTTATTATCTATTGCTACATAGTCAGGTGTTTGATTCATTATTTTTCATTCATTAAGTGAAATGCATTTGTTGAAGTACTAACGTTGTGTGGTATTTAATTGTATATACTGTATACGATTTATTTGATATCGTAATGTATCCAATGGAGTTAAATGAGACAAAATGTTCTATTACCAGTCGCGCATTTCATTGAGTCTTAAAGAATGGTTGTTAAAACAAAATCAACGTTCTATATCTCGATTTAAGAGCAGAACACATTGTTATTCAATACTGAAAGGAAATCTATAAACATGCTGTAATAAAAACGGATGCCTTATTTAAGGGTATTTTGTATTTTTAATGTCCAATATCAAAGATCGAATTAAGTTCATTGTTTATGTGTTGTCTGTAACCAAATAGAAAAAAAAAACGAAAAGAGTATTATTAGAGTAAACCGCGGTTTTATTTACAAAGGTAAACACGGTGTATTCTACCAATTTATAATGTCCATTGACTGTTTAGTAGATACACTACTCATTGGCCCCTTGGCCGTATAAAAAACTCATTTGATTGTTGACTCATTCATTTGGTTCTAATAAAAGTGATCGTATAGCAAAACCAGAATGTCTGTACGTTGGCTGTTCTTTTATTATTATATTCATTATCATTTTCTGTACGTAAGTATTAACAAAAAAAAAAACAAAAAATAAAAAGAGTCATACTAAAAGCGTACACTTGTACACGATCTTATTTGATGTTTGTATGTGCAGCTGTAATATATAAAACATAAATTTCATTAAACATTACAAACCGTTGAAGTCTTATACAATTTCAATTCTGTTGTTGTTATTTTCTTCGTTTTGTTAAGTTGGTCTTGTATTTTTTTTTTAAACTTTTTGATTGTATGTTACAATACCAAGAGAGAAATAAAGTTTTAATATTAAAAACACAAAAATTACTTTGAATTGGTATATGAAACTGAAATAAAAAAAAATAAAATATTAAAGAAAGAAACATACGGGGAGAGTTAAAGGTGTTAAGTTTAACAAAAGTGTTTAGTGTACGTTAAGAGTTCGTGCTGTTAACATCGACAGGTATACATTAATTAATTGTTTCTTTTTCGAGTTTAATTTTTAAAAAGAAAATAAGAATAAAATTACGAGTATTTTAGCGGTTTTAATCATTACAGTTCATGTTACATTGTGACAGATAAATTTTAATTATAACAGATTGTGTGAAACGTTTAACTAATCCAAATGGTATATTTGATAAAAATGAAATTAAAATAGTGTTGACAGTTTTAATGGTATCGTGTATGAATTATTTGTTAGTTTTTACCATTGGTTTCATGTGGTGTGGAAAATTTTAGTTTTTCTTTAACAAGTTTTTATGGTCTTTTGGGTGAAATAGTAAATAGTTGAATGGAAAATTTTTACTTTTAATGTGAAGCAATCAGTAAAGTGTAGAATAGAATAATTTATCGTGTAAAGTTTTATAAGACGGATTACATTCTTGAGTGTCTTCTTAAATGTAATAGTTTTGTTTCAATATTTTTCATGTGAAAACGATTTATATGAATTGAGTGCACGTTAAAGGATAATCTTATAGAGAGAGATTTTTATTTAAGTTTTACTTTACACATATGTGAATGATTGAGTTTCGTTATTATTCTTAGTGGAATTCTTAAGTTATCCGATTTCAAAATATTACTGACGATCAGTTTAATTTAATTCAAATAAAATAGGTAAGCATTACACCTGATGTCTACTATTTTACTTCATTATTAATTTTTTATTTTAAATTCAATAATTATTGCTTATACAAATGTTAACGAAATTGATGTTAATTGAAAGATGATTCGACAAAAAAATCAAAAGAAAATAAATAAATGAATGAAATATTGAACAACAGTTAAGTTAATTTGGCACATGCGTTGAACATTTTGTTTTTTTGTTAATGGGTGACAAATGAAATTTTAATTTGGCATCATTATAGAAGTGAATTATGATTTCTTGTTTGGACAGAAATTTATGTTTTCGAATTATATGAGAATAAATAACGGGGAGAGAAATTGAAGGGAAATGATATGTTTCCTGTACCAAAACAGTATGTAATTACCATCAATATATCTTAGAGAGAAATACTTTCTAAGAATCTACCTGTCACATTGATCATAATAATAGATTTGCCATGTGAATATGTGTTTCTACTTCATTTGAGATCAAAATGAATCTTTGATTGAATGTAATGAGATTTGCGATGGCATATAATGAAATTTTTACTTTCTAAATCAATGATTGAAATGAAATATTTTATTTTTGGTATTCGATTGTTATGGTAAAACATACAGTATACAATATTCCTTTTGTATATTGATTATTGTTGTTACTTATTGAATGAGCAATCATATTGTTTTGTAATATTTTATACATTAAGCGCATCAGTATGATAATGATTGATTGAAGTCTGTTTATGCCAATCTATTGATTGAGTCTTTTAGCAATACCGAATACAATATTAAATGAATCTTAAATTAAGAATCAAAATTATTCATTCTATTCATTAGTTCAGTATACAATATACCAAAGATAGTAGTGAAATAGAGAGAATATTATTGCCATCAAAATTGGTAATCATATCCGCAGTACATATCGTCTTACATTCAAGTGTTGTATTTTGTTCAATTGAACAAATTTAATAAAGTGAAGAGAGTAGTGAAGAAAAAAGTTCTGCAAATGTAATAGCTAATATGGAAAACGAGATGCACATCAATGCCTTTGTAAAATCATCACGTCAACATATCGAGTTTAAGTGCAGTAGCGTAATGTGCATAGCTGTTTTCTTTACGCTAGTTATCTTTTAATGCAAAAAAAAAAATATAGAAGAATTAGTTGAAGAAAACAAAATCAATAAGATAAAATTTCTTTCGCAAATTTGTTTTGACTTCTTTTAGTTTTGAGTGAATTTCTTGTTAGTTCGGATAAAGTTAGAAATAAGAAATGTGAATTCGATGAGTTTCACACGACTGAATGACAGTGAGACGACTTCTGATTAACAGTTAATTTCGCATTAAATTCGTTTTTTATTATCAATTTAAAGATATGAGAATTTGGTGGTAATTTATGGACGAAACTTTGGATTAGTTTCCATGACGTAGTTTTCACACTTTTCTACTTCTTTATTTATTGGATAACTATAGGATTAAGAAAACCACCATTGCGGTATTTTAAATCAAATCTGAATAATACGATGAAGAATCTGGCATCTACTTAGGGAAATCTTATTTGTTTCCTCCGATCAATCATTTATAAGTAATAATAAGACAACATTGAATTTATTATTTAGACGAAATCGAAATAATTCGTTAGAACATCTTGAGAATGAAATGAATAAACAAGAAAATCGGAATTTATTCTGTGAATATTAATATTACACCTATTCTCGAGTGCAAGATGAACAACAGAGTAATAAGTATAACAAACATAAAATATATGTGTTATGGAAATTCTTAACATTCCTCAAAGTCATTTACTTTCTTTTAAATCCAAATACTGTGGGTATATATGACTCAAGTGTATAGAACACATAAGAGTAACATAGCATCAAGAAGCAAATGTACAGAAGAAGAAAAAAAATAAAAAGAAAGAATAATAAAATCACTTAAGATCCCATAAAGTTGTTGAGAATTTCTAACTGTAACCGGCATAAAGCCATTTGAAATTCGTCCCATATGTAGATGATGTGGAAACATTATTGATTATTTGAATAACGCGAATGTACACATTACAGTAAAAGACATTAATAACTCATTTTAGCACCTGAACACCCGTGTACGTTGAGTGTTATGTTGATGAAGAGAAAAGGGGGGTCTTGAGGTGAGCTCACTTATTAGGATTGCACCTGAACATATGTATCGGTAATGTTTTATTATATTCATTCTGTTCTCTTATATCAATACAATGTCGCATATCGAAAATATTGTTCGTTTCCTTGAACGGGGTGCGTGTACACCTTTCACCAAAAATAAAATGAAAACAGAAGATATTGTTTATTATTGTCGATAAAAATTCAGTTTTCCATAACGCATAAAATATCAATTTATTGGCAAATGATGTTCAACATTATAACCGAATTCATGGTATTAAAGAAAAATTTATTTAGTATGTCTCATATTCGATCAAACATGATATTCGGTTTTAAATGTCGAAAACAGTGGACCAAAATCACTTAAGTTTTATGAGAGAAAATACCAAAATCATTTTTTTTTCTTTGGTTTTCCTGGAGAAACAGATTTTTTATGTTATGCAGTTCTTTTTTATGATCGTTGGATTCTGGTTCAATGATAAAAAAAGTAACTGATGAATCCAATAAAGTTTGGAAATATTGTTTCAAGTTGTTACCCAAAAGGTGGTATTTGATATGTTGTATGAGAAAAAAAAACATACAATGAGTAGCAGACTTATGTTCTTTTGGTAAAAGATATAAAAGTTTTCTTTCTTATTTTCGATTTTCTATTGGTATCCAGCATAGATCATAAAGTTTTAACCATTTGGTTACCTGTGCAATTTCGTGTATTTGTAATTTGTTATATAAATAAGATTTGGAACCGAAACATGTGTTTTAATCTATGAATCCAATAGATAATTTGCGGTATATTCATCGCCACTTGTTTTTACTTTTACCATATATTTATTTGCTGGCGCAAGCGAAACAAATCAGAAGAATATTTCTATTTTATTAGTTTTAATAAATTCTAAGGTGTAATGATATAGAATAACTCCTATGGAACGAATCATAAAATCTACAGAGAAGAAGTGGTAACAAAATTTATTGTGGTCACGGATTATTGTGTAATATTCTTTTGGTCCCAACAGACTTTGTATGAGACTATGTATGTATCATCATATTCACGATTTTCGGCAACATTTTTATAGCGAAATATATGGAAAAATTCATATTGCGTGATATTTCGTGTTTTGTAATTTTCATTTTCATCATAATTGAATTAATTTTTTTTTGTTACTCGTAGATGAAAACAGATCATATCAAACTGAATGCTGTGAAATAAAATGTAGAAAACAAGAAATTTTAAGACAAAGATGAATAAACGAATTAAATATGAACCGCTTAAGAGTCTTGGAACCGTCCATCTACTTGTCTTCCGATGAGAACAATGATGTCTTAATTGTAATGTTATATACTCTCTGTTTTAACTGAATTCTATTTCATGTCCAAGACATTTAATCTTTATGAATTTTACCGGTTATTTGAAGAGAAGCATAACAGTTTTGTTGATAAATTTTGTTGTTTTAAAGAGCATGAGAACAGAAGTACGTACAGCACTGTACAGACGATGTATAGTTTTGCCTATCGTATTACTATGCAAATTTATGGTTCAATTATTTTCATGGTAAATCGATTGGAAATTAATTGGTAAACTATTTTCAGTTTATGGTAACGGATCCCATATGATATGATTTTGTATATAGAAGAAAAGTTTAATTATGCTTAGTGGCATATGCTATTTCCTATGAATAATGGGTGCTTTTGATATTTTGCACCTAAACTTTTTTTTAATAAATTTCAATTGAGTTTATAAAATAACGAAAGCAATGATTTTAAACAAATATCGATGTATTATAGTACACTTGTTTCTCAATCGATTTAATATAACTAATGCAGACATTATTTAGCAATAGTGTTGTTTCTAAATAAAATTGCATTTATGTTGTTTAATATCCGTGACATTTTCGATTCAATCAAAGGTTATTGTTTCCGATAATAAATAATCGAGAGTGTATTTAATTTATTTTAATGTGAAAATGTTGAACATCAGTGGTTTAGGTAATTTAGTTATTCTATTTGAAAAGTGTTCCCCCTATTAAATATCAATTGGCTATGTCGTGTTTAATTTGAATTGCTTACTTGAATAATAAAAGAGACTTAAATCTCTCGATTATTTTCCTATTTTAATTTAAATTATAATCCGATTGATATGATGGAGGGAAGATTGACTACTTTGTTGTTTTTCTATTCAGATGTTCATGTTTTCTTATACCAATTGAATGAAGCCTACGTTTACCCATCAAATGAATTATTTTCATAAAACGCACGAATTTCATATAATTCTTTCAATTCAATGGCACTAAAAGAAATAAATCTCGTTTACTTGTTTTTCTCTTATTTTTTTTTATTGTAATTTTTAATACGAATACGCGTAATGTCTTAATTGTTTAAAGGTCAATAAAATTTATCTTGTATTCCACGTGATTGTTTAACGTTGTTTTTTTTGTTTGGCCATTTAACGAGTGTATTGCTACTCGAATGATGATTTTCTTTAATTTCATATTTAACTTTATTTCTGTTATTTTTCTTTAAATTCGGAAATTACTTTAATAGGAAAATGATTTTCGTGTTTCACATTGAGAGAAAAGTAATTAAGACTTCCTCAATTGGATGATGGGTATGGTAAGAGCATGCCAACTAAATCGAAACCGTAAATGAAACAATATAATGAACTTTACTTTTATGTTCATTGAAATTTTAATATGAACAATTTCAATTGAGAAGTGTAAGCAGACCATTGTAAATTTTGGTGGTATCGTTGATCACCATTACTTTCATTGTTATTGTGTCTATGGAACTACTGAATTGTATTTCATTGTTTCCATTGCCTTTTGGTCACTTGACTAATCATTCAAGCCAATTTAATTTATAATCTTTTGTTTCGATGGCAGACAATTAGCCAAAAATAAAATTTATGATTTTCTGGCCACCAATTATTTGGATTCTCTTTGTTTTGTTCTGAACCCCAATACATTAGCTGGATGTTTAAGTGATTTCTATCACCCATTTCATGGAATCGAATTCCTTTTCGATAGCAAACAAGAACTGTTTTCCTTCTGTGGAAAATTCACTCAATATGTGATGCATTGTTTCGAGAAACACATTTTGAAAATTGTAATGCAATTGTTTGAGTATTAGAAAACGTTAGTTGGAATTGAAACAACGAAAATGAAATTTCATTGTGAATAAATAAATAAAACTTTTCCAATTGAATGCGGCTGAAAAGCATGAAAATCTGTTGTACAATAATAAATAAAAGAAGAAAACAAAATTAAATGGATTTTCCATCCGTGTCTTACCGATTTTATCGGTATTGATTATATCAATACACATTATATGATGTTTTCTTCTCTCAATCCACTATTGTTATACATTTAATAAAAATACATCAAATAAACTACATCAAACTACTTCATTGAATTGGCCACAAAACTTATTGTTGTTCAACATTATTTCAGTGTATGCATTTAAATTTAGTCTAAAACTTGCATTTTATTTTTGAAAATAAATTAATTTTATTGAATGAAGTTTCAATTGCACTCTAAATACTTTCTAATCCAATGCGGACTTAGATGAATTGAAATTTAAATTAAAACCACGGCCATATCCAATGAAATCTTGTACATCATAATAAAAAAATGGCTTATGCTTCAGGGTTGGTAAAACTGATAAATCTAACATGTGCTACTTAATCAATTGCGAAACAATCACACTTTTAATTATAATTTCAAATGAAAATAATTGAGTCAATTGTAATTTGTATTTTTATGTTTCCAACAATTTGGAGAAGAAAAACTAAATTTAATTCAACAGACTGAGTCGAGTAAAAAATATTTTCACTTTTGGGTGTTAAACAATTTTATCTAGTTTTATGCAGAATAATCGAAATTATGTTTAATGCCTTCCAGCATATTAAATGGATTATATATTCAGATTATTGCCGAATGAAAATCATCTAAAAGTTTTATAGTGCAAAAATAAGACAGAAACAGATACATAACTTTTGTCATAACATATTCATAATATTGTGAAAGTCTTCATATTATGATCTAATCTAATTTACTCAATTGAGATAATTTATTGTATGAAATAATAGATTTTTGTTTAGCCAGACGTACATTAGATGTCGTCTGAGTTTTCCTAAACTACCAAAAGTATCCTCAAATGACAGAAGCAAAGAGAAATATTTTCCCATTCGTATTTCGGATAAACGATAATGAGTTTCATGTGCTTACCAATTTGAATATTCTTCGGTACTCTTTTATTCTGGGTGCCCCATGAAATAGTGATGAGTTGATCTTTTTTCATGGCCTAAGACACAACAGTTTTGAATTGAATGTTTTTATGTAATCACATCTGAATTTCTAATGATATTTAACTTTATTGTTCGTTACTGTTTGTGTGGGCGTACATTACCCAGTAGGTTTGTTACTGATAAAATTTTCTAAAATAAAAACAGAAAACTTTGTATTCACGAGTTTCATCCCACTTCCGGAGATCACCCTCCTAATGTTTCCTTTATTCATTGCATTGAATTGGAATAAATCCTATTGAATTTTCTAGGCCACATGCCATTTAATGGATATTCATTTGATTCCGATAAGGAAACATTTCGTATCCAAACTGTAGTCCATTTAAAAATACATTTTCATTTTTATGTTGTAATGACACAGTAGCAATACTACGATTACATTAACTGAATAATTAAGTCATTCAAGAGAATTCAGATGAATGGAATAACCGTAGATGAATTATACAATCGTTCTTTTTCACTCAGTTTTCTTTCTCTTTTATACAATTCCATTTCATTGCTCTTGTGAATTCTTCGATTCCATTCAAATTTATTCATTATTTTGTGGTGGCGCTCTTAATGCAACCTGACAAGAGTGTGGACTACAATACCAGAGAAGAAGAGAAAAAAAAACGAAGAATGAATAACAAAAAAAAGGTTTCCCATATCAATCAATCAATTGATTAGAGCGAGAGTGAGTGAGAGAGATCTGGTCGAAATAATTCTTATGCGAAAAAAAAAAATTATGCCTTTTGCCATAACAGTTAATACAATTCAGATACCTTGAACATATGCGGGAAATGGAATATTATCATGAATACCGTGTGCCAGCAATTGAAAATAAAAATAATTTTTACAATGTACTGTGGACACGACGTGGAAGACCTACAAAAAATACATCTCAAGTGGAGAAAATACAAGAAATTAAAGAACAAATTGAACTGAGTTGAAAACAAAATACAAAATTTTGTTGAAAATTGATGTAAAACATTGAAAACGATTAGCATACTAAATAACTGAATATTCAGCTCAATCAAAAATAAAATGTAAAAATAACACTCGAATAGAAACTCCTCAATATTGTAATGATAAAGGCCAACCAATTGGATGGAATTGATGTGAATAATAAAGTTGAATGAAATTTTTGCATTGCAAAAGACAGAAAAATAATACTGAAAGAGAGAAAAGAATATCAATGATGGATTTTGATGGGCAATTGATCCTCTTCACCTGTTGTGGGATTGGCATGGACAATCATTGGAATTGAATTGACGGTTGGTATTCGGTATTACGTTGTTATTCAACACTTATTTTCAATGTGATTTTCCCTATTAATGTTTTATGGAGTCAGTTAAACACGTAATCATCATGGGTACACATTGAATGATAACTTTTTAAAAGAATTAAAAAAAAAACTGCAATTGCCAAAAGGAAATTGAATAACAACAATAAAATTTGTTGTTAGTATTTTATGTGTAATCAGATATACTCCTTTATGGATAATTAAAATTAAATTGTTCATACGATATTACATAGAAAATCTCTATGTGAAACTAAATTTTGTTATAGACATTTCCTGTTGTTAGTGATACGAAATAGAAAACCTATAATAACAGTCTTGAACAGTTCCATTGAATAATGGTGTGGTTTTAATGTACTTGTACCAAAATTTTAATGTATCACTGTGTTTCTTTTATTCGTTTATTGTTGTCGTAATTGAAATACGACAATTCTCAAGTAAAATTCAATTGAAAATTAAGTAGATCTCTTCTGCATACTAAATTGCATTTCTATGAATCAAGTATTTGATTTAATTTGCATAAAACAAATTATTCATATAGAATATTCAGAGAATAGAATGAAACACATGCAGTACTTGGGATTGTTAACATTTTATAGAATTCTACGTATAGAACAGTGAGACAGAGAATTTAAGAGAATAATATACTTGATCTAACTAAGACGATACTATTTGCCATTGAATAATAGAGTGAGATAGAGAGACCGGAAAACCAAAATTGTAATGCATAATAGAACGGTTTAAATCATTTAAATGTTTCACTTGAATTTGATTGAAAACTGAACACTTTAACATTGTAATTCAATTCTTCTAAAAATTGATGGCTGGCATAGTAATTGTAATCTATTTTTGTTCTTTATTTTTTACCCATTTTCAATGAATAGGAAACGGTGAATGACCATTGTTATGGTATGCAGTTTGGTTAAAACTACAGCATCGTTTTTATGTGAATCAATGATTTAACGTTGAAATCCATACAATTCATATGACTCATAGGAAAAAAAGGTGTCTAGATTTTGCTATTTTTATGCAATCAATTGGAAATTGTAAATTATTTCGTTATAATGAATGAATACTATCGCCTGTGGTTTTACGCTATAAAAATCAATGGATATTACGTTTAATATTTCTAATAATTTTCAAGTTTTTAAAGAAATTTCATTTTATGTTATGATGGTAATATAATTTTCATATTGACTCAAGCTGATTATTAACAAAACAGATAAAAGATGGAAATAAATTATAAAATTTGTGTCAATGAAGTTCAAACAATAAGTGTTGAACAAATAAAATTATTCAATAGTGAACATAATTCATATGTCATAATAAAAAAAAATTAAATGCATAAGATCACTGCATTCCATCATCAATAAAAAGTTTATGAATTCAAATTAAAATGCCAGAAATTGTGACCCAGTAATATCATACATTGAACTTAAAGGTGTTTGCATGGTTTTACCTTTCCAAATGTTTTATTCTAATGCAACCAATTCAAGTGGATTGTAATTTAGTAATTTATGTCAATTGAAATAAAAAGAGTTCAATTACAATGAATTTCAATTTCTAATTCTTTTTTTGACCACCTTTAAACGTTTTTTTTCTGTTTTGTTTTAAATCTTATTGTTATTCAATTAAAAACGGTGGCGCACAAAAGTGCTGTTATGAAAGTGTACAATAATTTATTTATTGGCCATGTATTTCTCACTAAAATAATTTGAAAATTCTTTATTTCAAGTACTCTTTAACCAAATGATCATTGGAAATAAAAAAAAAAAAAAGAAATCAGTTTAGTCTGATCTTTTAGAGGCTTAAGTAACAAAGACACGCAGTTTAATTTACCATAAGCGAAAGATATTACCATATTGAAAAACATGATGGTTTTTATTTCTTTTCCTGTACGTGAAGCATTTCAAATCAATTCAATACTGCTTGCTTTTTAATGTATATTCTTTTGGTCTTATTATGTATACGGGAATTATATCCGTAAACATTGGTGGTGATTTGTTTGAATCATAATATTTATCTTGAACACGGATTGTAATGTCAGCCCAGTTTTCATACTTAATTCTTTTCCATGGTAATCCCAATCAGCCAGTGAAGAGTCTAGATTGAATACACTTTATTTTGTAAATGGAAACAAAAACATTATTGGATCAACGCTTGGCTATGGTAAATTGGAACAAAAAAAAAAAAAAAATAAAGAACTTTTTGGATAAAAATCAAGAATAAAAATCCATTGACTTTGTTACTGGGTATCAACTGCAAAAGAAATCAGTTCAAATCCATGGGCTTGATGATTGTTGTTCTCTTTCAGGCGTTTGGATCAAATAAAAAGAGAACAACAAAAAAGGAAAAAAGAAATATAAATGCCGTCAACAATAAAATGCCTTAAGAAAATCATTTTTAAATACAATAAAATGATGTATGAAAATGAAGGAGCATTACAATTTTATTTTAAGCAAAAATTTGTATAACATGTAACATCAGCATAAATATATCCGCCAAAAAAAAAAAGATGAACCGTTAGCATACTAATAAAAAAATAACAAAAATGAAGGAAAAGTACATAAAATGGGAATAAGGGAATATATCTACTACATATGAGATGAGCTGATCTTAATACTTCATAATCCGTAACATGATTGCATTACGCATAAATGGATAATACCATTGATGTACAAAAAATAAAAAATTAAAATAAAAACAATCATTATTATTATTTATATTGTTAACTTACCGCATATAAACCAAGTGCTTTGAATCAAACTAAGTAAGATGGGAAAGAAGTGAAATAAGAAATTGATATTGTTTGGTGTCCAACTGGAAAGAATAAATTCCAATTTAATGTTATTGCTCTTCAAAGTGGATTTTGTATATTTGTTGGTCTCTCTGTAATCAAATGGAAAGCCAAGAGCAGAAGCAATTCAATGATTATACCTTTTCCCGATGAGTGAGGAACAATAACACCATCAGCATATTAACATATTGATTTAATATGAATTTCGTGTTTTGGACATTTAAATGATACACCTCGATCTTCTCAGTATTTCGTATGTAGAAAAAGACGAAAAAATACCATTGGACGATAATGCATTACGAATAATTTGTGATCATTTTGATGTTCTTGTTTTTCTCTTCGATTTAGTTAGAATTCCCCCGCGCGCCAAACTAAATTATTTTACTTTTTTTGTTTAAAAAAGAAACAAGAAATCTGAAGAATAAAACGAAAAATAACTACTCGTGTTAAAGACATCATCTCGTGGACCATTTACCATGCAATTTAATGGCAGTTTGTACCATATAAAAAAATTTTGATCATTTATTATATTTTAATTACAACATTATGGTCCGTTTTTCTTATTTTTATTCTGAAAACCACAAAAGCAAAAAAAAAAAAAGAACTGAAATTACGATTATTTTGTTTATCACTCTTTTATTATATTCAGTCTGTTTAACGATTTAGATGAGTTTTTATCTTGTGTTTATTTGAAAAGAAATCGAAACGTTAAGTAATGGGGGCCCCGATAATGTGAACTCCACATATACAACTGAATTGATAATATTAATAACGATGATGATTATGGAATGATATTTGACTTTGATAAAAAACAAATGTATACCATAACATATTATTACTTATTCTGTGGTAAAGTGAACGTTTATTCAGTGCCTAACCATATGATGTGTTAGCGAAAGGTGACAGGTAAAACTTTGGTTATTTCATTTTTATAATAATAATGGATTGTCTGCCAACCGCATTATAATTGATGGTAAAATGGGTGTGCTTTATGAGTTTCTTGTTCCCGATTATTAAATATTTCTCATTCCACTCACAAAAAAAAAACTGTTTTGATACAAATCGTTCAACGAATACATTTGGTTGAACGCAGACGAGAGAACTGTACATCTGATAATTCCATGGAATTCCAATTTAGAGCAATTAATAAACAATTAATCCGGTAAAATGAATATTGTTTAAGTTAATCTCTGTGTCATTACATTTAGATTATCCATGTCTCAATTCATTTAAAACAGATTGGTCTCTTGAATATTTTTTTTTTAATTTTACAAATGGGAATACATTGAATAAATTTTTAGTTAATAATCATGTTTATTGTCTTAGAATTGATCGGGTGTCTTCCATCGAATAAACACTTAACATTGGTAAAGTACCACTTAGATTCTATTCTCGTTGATTACAATTTCTTCTGACAGTGATGGCACATCATTGTTTCGTATCCGATTAACTACTAAATAACAATGGTGACTAAATAGGTTTCACTCTTTATCATTTGTTTAACTTGTTAATGAAAATTGAAGTAAAAATTAAATTAAATTGTACTACATTGAATGATAATTGGTAAATGGCTTGTGTCGACTGTATTCATTAAACGGCTCGATTTTCGTATTCTTATAAATTCCAACATTTTATTTCTTGAGACAGTTAAATTGCATATAAACTTTTATTAACACATGAAATGCTTCACTGAAAATAAGAATAACATTTTAAGTTGGATACATTGAAATTATACAATTTCTTTTCTTATTTTATTCGATACAGAAAATTACTCCTACAAATTTATCATAAACATAAAGAATTTATGTTTTACATAATTCTTACGGGTCAACATAAATTTTATTTTCAAGTCATTTTGATTGTGGTAGAGTATACGTTATTTTAATGTTTCTTATTTTATATTTTTTATTTCGTTGATGAACGATTTAAATTGCCACTGGTACTGATCATAACACACCTAATAATGGTTCTTGGTGCTGTTAAATCTCTGGAGTTCATGATTTTATTTCATATTTTCTTAGTTGGAACGGAACCATATAAAACAATTTTTTTTTTGTACTTACGAATTTATGATATCTTGGTCCAGTGCTAAAAGAAAATTTTCTGTTTTCGCCATTTGTTTGATTGCAAGAATAAAAAAAAAAAACGAAAAAGAAATTATACCAAAGATAATGTAATACTGTGGAGCATAAGAATATGAAAACAAAAAATTAAATAAATGTAAAGTATGCAATCTTGGATGGCACACAAAAAACACAAGAAGACAGAAACTCATTCAATGAATAAGAAAATTGTAAGACGATTCATTTACATACTTCTTTTCGGTTTCTTTTCGTTGCTTGAATATGCGCTAAAAATTTGTTCTACAAAAAAGAAGAAATATCCCAGTCCAAACTGATTCCAATATTTAAGTGTAAAATGATATGCATGCGCTTATAACCAACTACTGTGTTACATCTGTTAAACATTTTAATGTTTCGTCCATTGCACTTTATTCCATTGATTCGTTACTTCCAGTTTCATAACTCCAATAAAAAAGGTTTCATTCTTTCTGTTCCGGACAGAATCAAGGAATAAACCAAAAGTCAAACAAGAAACAAAAAATAAAAAAGAAAACTTGAAAAAGAAATTTGTAATTTGAGAATGACGATTCTCATCTAATTGCATATCGTTTATTGTAGGGAACTTTAATAATCCAGAAGGAAGTTGTAAGCGGCTCTTTATGTTAAGCACCTTTTCCTCAATTGGGTGTCTCAATTTTCAGTTTTGTTAATGCAACGTCTCTGTAATCATTTTTTTTTTCTTCATTTTGATTGCTGATTCTTTTACATAAACTGCATACTGTGAAGCCAATGGTATATGATGGTAACGAAAATCGACTTTTGTATTGATTTCAGACCTCCACCATAATCAATTTTCAAAGTATTCATTTCCGTTTTACGTGCACTTAATACCTTTATAATGGACTTTGTGACCATAAATGAACTGTATGTTGTAGTATAAAATTAAATATTTAAAGAGGTAAAGTGAATTTAAACGCTGTTTTTTTTCTTATTTTCAATGAAGTCTTCTTTACTTCGACTTGTCTAGAGAGCGCCTTTAATCGTATTTGTCGAATTAAAATACGGAGAGAAGAATCCATTCAAAAACTAATTAGTTAAATAAAAATATAATTTTTCCTTATTTCTCCATTTTCATTCATAAAATGTATTATCGTTGCAATTATCGTACTCTGCCAGTGTTTATATCTAGAATCTCTACGATGTAATCCTATTGCCATAATAATGTTGAGAATAATAATTATCCTTTCATTTGCATTTTCAGTTTTTATTTGATGTAGTTTGCTATGATTACTGGGCAATTCAATTTTTGATATGAAATTCTATAAAACTCTGTGACCATTTGCATTCAGATAATAAATAATTTGTTTGTACATTTATTTACAAATAGAGGAATCATGTAATACAAGTAAGAAGAGATCTATTTATCTTGATTTGAAAAAGATATATAAATTTCATCTTCTTTTCATCTGTTAATGGTGTTGTTGTTGCTGTTTCATTTTTCTATACATGAAAATGGTACTATTCATAATAAGCAGCAGTTGCATTTGGCTATGATTTTCGTTTTGGCATAATCCTTGCACTTGGCAATTACCCGGTTGACTGTGTGTGCACGTTTTGTTTTAAGAATTATAAAAGATAACAAGAAAATTTGCAAAAGACAAGTAGCACACGGTATTCACAATGTTGTGGAACGGATTGAAGTTTTAAAATTACGATGCGATGGCATTAAGTTTTACTTTTTATATTCGATGCACACACATTCATTGAATGAAATTAGAATTTTGATTTCTTTAGCATTTAGATTGAAATCATTGTATGGTAATACGAGATTTTCTCATGATTGCTGTCAACTGAATCAACTTTTCATTCTATATCGTGATCAGAGTTATAAAATAGGCGAAGGACGTTGATAATGTGATTTGTCGACAAAAGTTGTGTGATAATATTTCAATGAATTAAGAAAAATCATTAAAATGTGAAGTCAATTTTAATTCAATCCATTACCACTCAACAAGTAATGAGATATCTCAATTACTTTCAATTAAACGTTCATTTGCTTATATAATTTTATAAAGTATAGTACCTGAATAGACAAACGGTAAAGCATTTGCTGATTTTTGATTGAATATTTAATTAGAAAATTGAAATATTAAGGGATTGAGAAAATCTTCATTACATTACGTAACGGCTTTTGTATTAAATTAATTTCCATAGCTCTTTTGTATACAATATATTGAAGGTGCTAAATCAAAACTATTAATAGTGTTCAGCTACGAAAGTTTCGTAATTAAAAGTGTTGTATTTTGATTTTAATCTACCGTCGAGGCTAAAGTTCGATGCGAAATTTTTAATGTAAATGGAAACAATGAAATCCTGACAGAAATATGATTGGCCATGGCTAGTTAATTATGATCAATTTTCCATTTTTTTTATTTTTATTATTTTTAAACAAAAATACCAACTAAGTGGGAAAAAAGGCAGAGAGTAAAACCACATTAAATGGATTCTCATTTAATACAAAATAATTAATTAATTTAATAATGATTTTTGAAAATGTTACATTGAAATATGTGGCTTATGAAAAATTAATAACTTTGTGATTATTTAATATCCGGACCATTGAATATTTATAATTAATGGCATTTTGTAATTATTGTTCATTGCACTTTATTTACATCATTTTGTTGCATTCATTATAATGTGGATCAACCGAATGGTATACCAACCAAGAACATATGAGATGAGTGTCGCATTACATAATGAAAACATTTACTTCGTAGCAAAAATTTTTATGAATTTTTAAATAATTTGCTATAGAAATCCATGTTAAATGGTGTGAACAATAAACACTGACAACAATTTACAAGTAAAACACATTGTACTTATGGTACACAGAGTGAGAGAGAGAAAGAGAGAGTGAAACAACGCGAATTAATTAATTCAACATGGTGATTTATTTTATGTGATTTATAATTGTTTATTTATTCAATTCATTCTTATTCACCTCAATTTCTCACACTCAATTTCTCATATTGTTTGTGAATGGTATAAGTTTATTCAAGTAAACTACACTGTTTGTTGAATAAGTGCATAGGGAATGAAAGAGATGTTGCATATAATTGCTGACTGCAAAATTGAAATGGAAAAAAAAAAACCGAATCATTAGGCTATTTTGTAATACAGAAAAATTGGTGTGGAACATGTAACACCCATCGTGTTGGGTTATTGTAAGAAGCTTTGGTGCTTTTTCTGTTCGTTTAAACTGGAAAATAATTTGCAGAAAGAATTTTATGGTTTTTTTTTCCTCTGTTGTGTATCAAAATGTTAAGTAATTTGCCTAAATGACAGGCATGTTCATAGAAGAGTGAACACTATGTTAACGACGACGAGTCTAATGAGTACTTAGAGAGCATTCATTCTCTTTGCTATTTATTATTTTTTTTTTTTGTGTGTCATATCTTTATTCCCTTGATGTGGATGCTTTTCAACGTCATTTATGTGAACGTTTTTATTTTGTTTATGCTAAATTAAATAGCGCAAATGAAAATCATTAGTTAGGTGCAATTCCATGACATAATCGTGACTTTAAGCTGTACCATAACATTTAATGTGTCTTTTACATACATAGTCTCTCGGTGTACAGCTGTTGAATATCTAATTTTAATCAAATATGCAGTCTTGGGTTATATACAAATTGTGATCGTGTACTGGATATGTGGTAAATTGGTGTTTTGTCTGAATAACACATTTAATGTACGAGACACGATCACTATGTTGTATTCAAATTTGTGGCAAATTCTGTCCAACATATTGACTAAGATGGCACAAGAATAATTCATTAAAAGAAAATGGTAAACTTCTCTTCCATTTACATCCACCAAAAATAGAAACAATCGAATTATAAATTCATTCATATTTGTTAATTCACTGTTTGTTTTATTCCATAATAATTTATTCACATCAGATCAATTGATTGCTAAACAAAATAACAAAAAATCATTCTGAAATGGTACGTACATCAATAATGAAAATGTCTGTATTTTCTTTTAGGTTCATTACATTTGCCATTTAATATTTTATTGAATATGAAAATTTGGTATTCCATACCATCTATCATTGTTTGTACATAGACCAAAGTCATACACCTTCATTTACTTACATGTCATTAAAATATGAAATTGATACCATCAGAATATAATTCACAACTGATACAATAATGCAATTTAATAGAATTCAAATTATTTGGATTTCTGTAAATAAAAATAAACGAAAAAAGAATTCAACTTTAGTCATGACTTAATACTGGAACGGATTAATTAGTATTCAGATCAACCAGACAGTCGCCTCATATTTAATGGGGAACAAATTGTTTCTGTTTTTATTTTTGTCTCTCAATGTTGGTACTCACATGGATATGAGAATTTTATGTCTACCAATTGATGATATTTTATTTATGTTACCAACGAATTTTAATGTTGATTTTTTATATTCACATTGATATAGTGAGATAAAAATTCAATATATGCCTTCGTTATTTATTTTTGTATGTTTTTTTTTTCGGTGGAATATTTGGCTTCAATTGAAAGCAGCAATGCTTAAAATAATGGAAATTAAACATTGAATTAAATGAATATTATTTAGATTATAATTTTTTTAACGTTACACGATGGTGACATGTACTGTGGACAACAGATTATCATTACAGAATAAATATTTCTTTTTCTGGCGCTATAAACAGATTTTTGTTCGTTTATTATTTGGATTTTGTTAAAACATTAATCATGAATTATTGAAAATGAAACAGTAAAAAGAGAAAAAAATGTGTGACACAAGTTTTTGTTATTACCTACACAGAATCAGGTAAATTAGATTGCAGTTAAAACGCCTTTGCTGAAATTAAATTTGATTAACGATGTTTAAGATACGACAAAGAAGTATAAAAAAATTAATTTAAATACAATCAATGGTTAGTGAATCCAATTAATTTGAACACGTTATTTGTCGTGGGTGGATCGTCATGTTGTTCAATGTTTTTTTTTGTTTTGATTCTATCGAATATTATTTATGAAATCCCTTTGCTGTCTTGATTTTCATTTATTTCCATGAAACATGATGAAAATTTAATCGATTTTTTCTTTCTTTTCTTTTATAGATTTTCGTGTTGATTTTTTTGTTTATTTATCAAAAAAAAATCAAAACAAACTTGGTGCTAGTTCGTTTGAATACGGTTAAAATAAAAAGAAAACAGTGAAGTTCACCTAAAATATGTGTTGCTAATTAAGGCTACAGTAAATGTAATTAAAAACTCTTCAATTGTGTAGTGAAATTTCTTAAATTTCCGCTTCATCATAATCCTTTTCATTGGATTCTGACTGGACTTCAATTTTCTTCTATTTATGGGTAAGTCAAATTATTTCTTTTACCAATTACTGGACACTTAAGACGTTTTAGAAAAGGGTTGTATTGCTCAATTCTTTTTCCATATTCAAATGGTAGATTAATATGTCTTGCTATTTGTTTTGTTAAATAAATTCCTTCAACTCAAGGATTTTAAGATTCATGAAAATATTTAAATTCATTCTACTTATGATTCTGTGGGAATTCTAAGGAAATTATTTAATAGAATTCTCTACAGTTTTCTTGTTCACATTCAAATGTTTATTCTATTGTACCACCTCAACCCGAATAGTAAAAAAGGAACGGAAACTGATTAACCGAATGTGCTTTACAGCAAGTGCTTTGTGCTTAGGGTAGAGTGTAACACATTCAATTAAGATTATTTTTTTGCTTATGTGTTGCAGTTTTAAGGTGAAATGAATTGCACATGTTTACGAATTTTAATCACCTACAGTTGTATGTTCACTTAACCTTAATCTGAAATACGAAAAAATTCGTTTTATCGTGAATATGAAGTTGAGACTAATTAAAAGATTATTAAATTGTTGAAAAACATTTCTAGAGTATTTCAATGTTTATTACATTTACCATTTTAAGCGAATTATAAATTTTATGAACGATATTTATTCAGTTTTTTTCTTTATTATTTGGTTCACAGTAATCTGAACTTTAAATGAGAAACACTATTAATCATCGAGGTAGTTAGTTGGAAATTATTGTAATTAAATACCCTCCCGAAATATGTAAATCATAATTATTATATCAACGTTTAACACCGGTTGATCTGAGTAATATTCAATGTAAATCTGTACCATTTTAATGATTGTATGAGAACGAAAAAAGCGATGAAATTGTGCTTAATGAGCAACGACAAATTAAGTGATCCACTTTCTCTCCGTTATTTTAGGTGCTAACGATGTAAAGTAATAGTGAATATGTCATTGTTCATCATCATCATCTCGTTCATTGTTAAGACAATGACGCTTAATTACAGGCATCACATTGTTTCAAATCTTACACTTAAAGATATAAGTCGAATCAACAGTGAAAATGAATTCAATGACTGTCTCATCGTACATGACTTATGAATATCATTTAAGACTTTCTTTGGATCTCTATGAGTTTCATCATGTAAATGATGATTCTTTAAAAGAATAATAGAAATGAGTCTATTTATTTTGTAATTAATAAACGCAATTGAATAGCAAGAAACTCCATTAAAATATGTGAATTTCTCAATTCATTTTTGCTTTGATATCTCATGGAATTTCAATAAACTTAATTATCTAGTCATTTCATGTACACAAAGAACAAAATATAAAAAAGAATTTATTAAATCTTAAATGTTTATTGTAAAATACCTTTGAACAACTTAAAGAAATATTAATCGACGTGGTCAGCTGAGTTTATTAATATGAAATTCCAATGTTCTATTATCCCTCATAGACATCCCGTTTAGTTATTCATAAACGACATTTATTAAATAATTCTATAACGATGGTATTTCTATAATATTGTTTTGTTTCTTTTTACATAATTAAAAATGCACAACATGAAAACACTTCTGGTATTTTGCATATTACAACATACATACATTATGAAAGTTTATCAAACCGATTGTTTTATTAAATGAAAAGTAGTTGGAGAAGAGGAACGTACACTTGAGTGTATACGAAAGAGAATAATCAATTGGCAGTAAGTTTTTATGTGACTGATATGAGAAAAGGTTGTCATCTCTCTAATGTTGTTAGATTCTGTAATATGAATTCATACTAATGTCATCCACTTCAAGTATTTATTCAATGTTGTTATAGTCTTGTCTACCATACAGTTCTAGTGGCTTTATTTTCGATGAGGGAGGATAGCATATAAAAATGATTAGATTTTCAAGTGACATTCAACGGGGTTAGAATCTAATGTAAAACTACAATGGAAAATCATAGAGTAGTTGACTACAAGTGAATTTATGTCTCAATTGGATTTAAATTTTTTTTTTATGTTTTCTATACTTTGTCTTTTATATTTAATCCTTGTTGACCATTACATATCAGATGTGTCAGAGGACAACAGTGTAAATGAAAATGTGAAAATTTTCATTTAATGACTAGTGTAGTATGAATTGTATGATTGTTGTGTGTCCTTTAACAATATAAAATCATAGAAAGAATATAACGAATGCCACTTGATGTTCTGTATAAATTGGTAAATTCTATGGGGGATGGTAACAGTTGCAGACACTTGCAGTCTCTTTTCACAATTCGGTTTCTGCTGGTTTTGAACATTTTTCTTTCCACTTATTGCTTTGAGATGAATAACATGTCTCTGGCGTCACTATTCACCATTTAATGGGTATGACAAACAAACTGCCATTCAGTGTATTGCAACCAATCCTCAGTACCATGGACTTTCTGTTTAGCAAACAACTGAATTTAAGCTGCAAAAAATCTGTATAGAATCTGAAGAGTAAGGAGACATAACACCAAAGACAAAGTACTCAGAGCTAAGCAATATTCGATTCATTTTTTCCTCTGACTGTTTCGTTTGCATTGCCCTACGGGATATTCTTGTTACAATGTGATGGAAAATTATTTAAACATACAAAAGGTTGGTGTTACAGAGTATCATAATATTTATAAAAAATTTTCTTTTATGAATGGAAAACCCGAAAACATGACAGAGAAATCTCATGTTTTATATATCATACGATGAAATTTTATTAAATTTTTCAATCACATTCAGTACTTTTTGGTATTTCTGTTGTTAAACATTTCGAATTGATCCTGAAATATGGAACAAAATAAATGAAATAAAACAAAAATTTATTTTGTTTTTCCCATTCAATCGTTTACACGCGAATCAATTTAAATTAAATTTTCACCAAAAGTTCAAAAATTGATTCCATATAGTTCTCATGTTGTCAGTTTTCTGCGAAACAAAATCATGATTTTGTTTAGTTTTTTTGTTTTCGGGTTTTTTGGCTCTCAAGTTTCAATCAACTCTGGGAATTGGAAGATCCTTGAAGGATTCCCTAAACATTCACACACGTTTCATAAAATGAATGACGACAAATTGCGAGGACAATGTCCGATAATGGCAATTGACTGACTGAATTACGTTTATTAACCAAATTGATGATGAAATCTTAAAGGCGAACCACCATTCAATGTACATTGATTATTGATTATTGAATTTTGGTTGACACTGTAATGAAGCTTGATGAGAATGACAGCAGCTGTTGGTGAAGGACTAAAAGCTTATCAGTTTAACATTCACTGAATGATTTTTACAATTTTAATAGTTTTTAATGAGCATTTTATCGTTCAATGACAACTATGAAATGTAATCCAACTGTGTAAATGATACCCATAAATGTTTATAAATACGTGGGTTTGTAGTAATAACGATTGAAACCATCTGTAATACTGGTGCTTTATAATTAAATCGTTGGCACATGATTAAAGGCAACAAATGATTGTATTGATACATAATAATTGAGTTGATTTATCATATGAGAATCTCATTTGTTTACTGTTACCATCGTAATTCAGTTAGACACAACCTTTGTGATCCCATGCCACTGATATGTAGCTACCGAATGACTTATTGATCCAATATTTTAATGGCAATTTGATATCGATTATGTTTAATAACTAAAGAAAAGAACTGTACGGTATCAGACATATACGGTAGAATTAAATGAGACACACTCATGGGAATTATATCCGGCTCTTATGAGAGACAGACTACCCACTCCAGTTCACAATTGCAGACACTGTGTGTGTTATACAACACTCACTATTCTGTTTAATACTTAGATTGTGAACAACTCTACTAATCCATTGTCTTATTATTAAATGCATAACATTAATAAATATGAATAAAAAGGGCATTTAACAGAAATGTCAGATTAGCACGCGATTTATTCAAGTAAATGATGTGGATTACAGTTGAACAGACAATTGACTACAATTTGGATGGAGGTGGGCTGTTACTGTAGTGATTCTATTAGACAATTTCTAACCAAATGAATTTGTAATTGATCGATTTCTATAAGATCTTATTATTTATGTTTACCTAAATGGAACATGAAACGAAAATATAAAATAAATATTCTAATGATATTCATGTGATTTCTTGACAGTATTCCATTGATATGTGTGTGCCTGTTTTTGTTGTATGCAAATCAATTGTCTTTTGATGGCACCGTCGTTGATAAGTGAACGGAATCCGTACATCAAAATTTTCAATGTTTAGTTAACATTGCATTTCATAAGTGCAATTGATTGTTACATTTAGAAAAATAATAATTTTCAATTGGTAACATTTTATGAATATCAATGGATTTATATGATGAACAATTGATAGAAAAAAATTTAAGTTTTTATTACAAATGTTCAATTTGGATGGTTCGTCAGTAATTCTGTTTTACAATATCAAAAAAAGAAAAAGTAGTACGCGACGTAAAGAGTAAATCGTACAGTCATAGTACAGAGTTCAAACTGTAAAATGAATACCAGATGAATGTTAAACATTTTGTTACATACGTATGTTGAATCCAAAAATTTCAACCCGTTTGAGTTTGATTGAATTTACAATTTGCATTTATTTGAAATGTTTTACTATTTCTGCCAGTTTTCCTTCATGTGTTAGACAAATTTTTTGACAGGCGTTAAGATCCTATATGCAATTGCTTTCTAACAAGAGGGAATAGATTTCTTTATTTTTCCAGCTGTTACTCCTTCGTTGTTGAAAGGAAGTCAAAACCAAAGAATTTATTTTTTTTTTTCCAAATTGAAAAATAAGTTTGCCACTGACATTGCATTTCATCATCAAACTGATGGAAAATGGAAGTTATGTTGTTGAAAGTTTACAATGATTCCATTGATAGAATAGCATCCAATATAGAAATCAACATTCAAATGACGAATTGCAATAGTCTAATATGCCCCTTAGGTGATGTCTTTTCTTACAATTTATTTTGCTACTTCACACACACTTAACAATATACTGTGCAGATGGAGGAAAATATTAACTAAACTTATGTAATCGATGTTGAATGTTCTTTTATACAATCTTTTTCGTCGTACTTTTTTCGATTGATTTGAGTGGAAAATGTAAAATCCTTAAAGGTCATTGAATTGAATGTTGAAATTGATACAGTTGGTATCACTATGTTGGTTGTTACAAGTAAACTCACTTAATATTTTGTAAACAGTGTTTTTTTTCCGTCTCTCATTGCAGAAAGTGGTAACATACTTATGATTTTAAATGTTGACAACAAGGTAAATGGATATGTTTTTATTCAGTCATCTTGGATAGTTATTCTGCAATTCGTGTGCATGTTGTCAATCTTATAAATATTTTATAAAAATATTCTCATGGTAAAACTAGACGAACTGAAGAGAGAAAGAACAGCACTTGACATTATTATGTTGTTTTTTCTCCCAAATAAAATGCATTTATGCAGAGAGTTATTGCATAAAGTGTATACTTATGTCATTGTACCATCTTGGTTAGCAGGAATGGTAAGTGTACGACAACTTCAGTACAATGGAATCTAGCAAAGTCATTGCCTACTCAACATACCATTCTATGCTGATGAGGCATATTAACTAACACAATTAATTGTCTTAATCAATGGAGAAACTTCAATGAGACTACGTGATACTTAATTTTTGTTTAATTTCATTACCGTTCACGTACAATAATCATAAACAGTTTAATTTAATTAGTTTTATGGTTCCTCAGTCTTATTGAACACTTCTGGGCACACATATCATTGCCATCTATCTGTTATCTTTATTCAAATACGTTCTGATATAAAGAAAATCCGTTATAAATGTGTAAATAAATAATACAATCATTGAATTAATGAGTTGTTTTTCAGTTTCTTAGATAGTATAATCTCTTCTTAGAATTTCGAAGCAACTCAGACGAATTCAATGATAATTCATTTCGACCAGATGTGATTTGATAATTTAATTTCAAAATATTATAATGAGTGGTTATAATGACCGTATGGTCGCAATTATCCTTTAGTTTTCATATCACAGTATCGTAATAAAACTAATTAACATTAGAATAACTAGTTTGAAGAATCTTGTAATTCTATACAGAAGTTAAAGTTTGTGATATTTTTAGAACTTTTCTATGGGGGGTTTTAGGTGAATTGGAGAACGCACTTTCAACTGATGTTAATTAAATTTAATCATTGGTCCGAATAGCATAACTATCTTTGCTCTGTATCCAGAACAGTTGTTTCATAATGGTCATATTACACACTTGTGGATGTAATCCCAATTTGGATGTAATTATATTTCAATTCAGAAGAAAGAAATTCGAAATTACTGTAACTTACAATTGGATCCATATGATCAACATGGGATTTCGTTATTCTTTTTCTTATTTTCCTTAAAGAAAACTAGGTTGAATGTGTATTTTATCACGTGGATTCAGCTTCAAATTGTGTAATTCCTTTGAATAAGGGTGTATAGATGCACATCGAATTTGATATAATTTTATATGAATTCTATAGTTAGATTACACTATACGTAAAAGGGAATAATTGATCTCCAGTGAATTAACTACAAAACATAGGTAAATGAAATTTTATTGTTCAGTGATTGGTATGAGCTTTTGGTTTCTTGGTAAACGGAAACTTTCTTTTCTCATTACATAATCGAAATATAATCACATAATCTTCTTATTCAGAGTCACAAATAGAAGTTAACTGCAATGAGTTTCCTTGAAAAGCTTCTTAATTGTGATTAAATATTGCATTCAAATTCATTGAGATTAAATGATTTTAAACACGCGAATTAAAGATTATGAATGCATAAAAATTTCTAAATTGAATAATATGCAATTTCACTTATGTCTTAAGCACAGTGAAGCACCATGGTGATCTTTGATTAAGGATATTTTGTTCCACCGCTTTAGAATTTAATCATGAGTCGTGACTCAACTGTGATTATACGAACCATTAGGCGGACGTTAGAAAACTGTAAAACTTAGAGTTTAACTTCCATTTCTTCTAATATGTCCCTAGTGCTCTGATTTCCACCGGGCACATTAAATTGCTACTTTTGTTAAAAATTTTCATTCACATTTCAATAAACGATGTCTTTTATTCAACAGATCATCGGTGATTCAAAGAATGTCTTATTTAAAAGATTAAAATTTCGAAATTCTTCATCTAAGTTGGTCCATTCAAAAAGTAATTGCTAACAATTTAACTGTCATTAAATAAAAATATAAAATGAAAATGATCCAAAAACTTTTTATTCTGTTTAACATGATGTGATATCACTTTAGTCATATAAATTGAATTTAATTTCAACGTTATAGAGTGATAAACTGAAATGAGGAGAAGAGATCTTATTCAATTAAACTCGACTGATGCTTTAACTGTAGTCACTGGTCGGATAATAACTTATCAAAATTTAATATAATAAAAATAAGTGCTATTTCCTAACTGAGAAGATATTTATATTCCAATAGAAAGAATAAAAAACGAAGAAATTATTCGATATAAATCCTAAGCATTTAGTTAATCTTCACAGCAAGCAATCTAGCAAGTTGATTTAGTCGAAAGAAATAATTTTTTTTTTCTTCTTGTATGTTGGTTATATCATTAAATAATGCTGACAGCATATGTTTGGGGTAGTCAGTCTTAAATTCAACAATGGATTCTGGTGTATGAGTGAACAATTTCGATTGCCATGGTGAATGACAGATGAAAATTTATATGAAATTTATTTTGAATATTTGAATATAAATTTTCCATTTCGTTTGAGGCTTTTATTATCTTTTATATTTTGTAATAGACCTGGATGGAATCTGAAAGGGATAAAAAATGAGAATGTATTTAATAAAGCTCTTCTCTGACTCTTTTGTGTGACAAAGTTACGATAAGTGTCGCAGTGATGATATAGGCATAAATATATGCTGTAATCACTTTCACATTTTCATATTTTCATTTTTTTCTTATTCTTATTTTACTTTGACTTAAAGATGATACGGTTATTATGGATGTTTTATTTTATCATTCTATGTGTAATGTTTATTTTAAACTGAAAATCAGCATCCAACATCAGTGGAAAAGTCTATGAATAGATTGAAACTTTAATATTGTTATGAATCAGCAGTCAATCTGAATAATCGAGTTACTTTAGAGATGGTTATGTTACTGTCTCTTCTATATGCTATGACATGGTCATAATATTGTGATTCAAATTGTATCATCTGATGCTCTGGATGTGTATAGTTTTCTATTGTATGTTGTCGCTTACATAGCATTTTTGATAACTGCAACAAATAATACTTTTTAAAACTTAAGAGTCTTTTTCTTATCTTTAGTTCTATCCGTTCACTGTGTTGTTTTTTACTCTTATCTGGGTAAAAACGGAGAGCTTTTCACAGTACACAAGTGTGATGGTTTTCGTTGAAATGATAGGAAACACATAGCAAATGAATGAATCATTCAAGACCATGAGATAATGGTTTTTCTTTTTGTTGGTTTGATATCTGTTTCACTTTTTATTCTTAAAGTCCGTTTCAATCTTTGTCAAGCATTATCCGTTTTAAATTCAACGGATACTAGTAAGATGATTCTTTTGTATCATTCATTTTAAATCAAACTCATATAGAATACAATTCAACATGAAATTATTATTATGATCGTCGTATGTTGTTCTAGTGAATATTATAACTGAAGTTACAGTTGGATTGCCAAGAAAATAAACGCATTGAGCATTTTAACCAGTTCTATACAATTTTAAATCCATGATTTTTTATACATTTTAATGCTATAAAATCATCATTCCTGTAAAGTAGAAAAGACTCTATGGAAAATTATGTTAATAATAAATAATTCAGTTCTATCCGACCGAATTCATGACAAATTTTAATAAATCACAAACGTTTTCTTCTCAAGATTTATTGTTCTCAAAAAAATAAAAAATAAAATTCTTCAGTAATTTTTCATTTTATTTCTTGTGTGTGAAGATATTAAGTGTTGGTTCTTTTGTTTTCTGCGAGGTTTAATTATAATCTTTTCGGTTTATACGGTTTTTATTTGATTACTCCACTGCCAAATAGAGATAATGTAATTTTATACGTTATGATTATGCAAAAATTGCTGAAAATAATAACATTTAATTCGTTTCAACGTATTTATTACTCATTTTTTTTTTCATTTTATTTAAGTTTTGTATTATAAATATTGCGGCCACGTAAAATAGTTGAACTGAAACGAATCTGTTGGATATAAAAATAAAAAAAAAAAAATGAAAAAAAGATTTTGAGATTTGATCTAAATTACGTGTGACCTGACCAAAGGGTTAAATTGCTACTTAATATTGTTGCTGACTGTTGGCTGAATTTATTTAACAAAATATTTCATCTCTTGGTTGGTGCTTAACCGAAATACGTTTTAATGAAGTTACTCAAGTGATGAAAATGTTTTATTTCTCATATTTTCATTTACATTATGGTTACGCTCTTATGGTACATCAAATTTCATGGAAAAATTGCTTAAATTTTTGCATTCAATTTAAACCACCAAACATTCATAATCATAATATTCCAATTTGTTTCTTGAGATCATTTCAAATTTTCTGGATGATGACAAAATTGCATTTATTGCTCTATGGAATTCACAGAGTTTTTATATTTATTGTTTGATGTTTCAAGTTTATTTTAGTAGAAGCCACCAAGAGAATATCAGTCTTTATATTTCTTTTCCATTTACATTATTGTATGGTTCTATATTCTGTGCTTAAATCTGGATAATTTTTCTTTTGTCATAAGAGTAAAAAATCTCTGGAAAACTGAAGATTTAAAGATTTGTAAGTTTTTCTTTTGGCCAGACGAAGTTTTTTCATCCATCCGTTTTGGCGTTTCAAGATTCATGACAAACAAGAGGTAAAAGAAAAGGTATCAAAAGGTGGTCGAAAATGAATACACAACTGAGATTTTCTTTGGCTAAAGAAAACTTTTCACTCTTACTTGGGAAATATAAGAATTTGTATGTGATATAAGTATAGAGGAAAAAGAATATCGTTTGTTCTATGAGTTATACAACACTGAAATCAGAGTAAGTGACAAAGGCGGAAAAAGAAAAATATCAACTTTCAGTGGGAGCACCACCGCGATACTAGAAAAAAGTTTATCTTATTCATGGATGACTCTTCTTTCCATTTCAGTGTTTGGACCACAATTTTTTAACTAAATGCTATTTTTTATTCTTAAAGATGTGATCATATAAGAACTGTTATCCGTTGTTGTATTCTATTGTTAAACTGGAAATGGTTTGAGTGGTGTTTCCTTTAAACAAAGTGAAAGAAACCAAAAAGTGCACTAGGACAGTCACTTGTATCCAGTATTCAGTATTCAGTACGATTTATTGTTTCTGTTTTGCCATAAATGAAACACGCAATGGTTTTTCCCACCCTAAATTTACTTAAGTTTGTAACACCACAGAGAGAAAGGGAACCAAAGAATTTGTACTTTTTTTTTTTTTAATTTCACTAACAAGTACAAGGAGGAATTTTCCAATAATGTCTTATAACTGGGCTGACTTGTTTTGTATACAGTTTTTTTTTTTTAATTTATTGTACTAGATTATTCATACTCGTATTTACAGACACTAAATATTAATCTTTTTGCACTCCTTTTTCGCCTCACAAAAAAAAAAAATTGACTTGAAAGACATTGCGTTTCTGTCGAATTTAACAACCAAAAAATAAATCCAAAAATTACAAACATTCAAGAGAGTAAATCTTTGGCTTTAAGACAAATGTAAATTATGGTACTGATAATTTATTGCTGTTCATGTTTTTCTTATAGTTACTTGATTTTTTTTTCCTTCCCACATTCATATTGGGAACGAGAAAAGTACTTATAAATGAATATTCAATTACTTGTTTTTCGGTAATTGGGATCAATAACCGTACGGATGAAGGATTGCATTTAATAAAATTTCCGGATAATCGATGGGTAACCAACAGAGAGATAAAAACAGATTCAATAATATCTGATAAAAATCTCATTTAATATTTTTTGTACTGAAAGGGGGATGCAAACCACAAATTACGCGATGCTTTTTAATTTAATCTAATTAAGACGAATCGTGTAATACGACCGTTGCCATCATTACGTAACTCAATTTTTTTCGTGAATTATTGCATTGAACTGAGGAAAAAAATACGAATTATTTATCATGAATAATTTCTGTTTGGTGCCAATAAAAATCTATAAATTACCACAGCAAAGAGACAGAGAAATGAGACAAACAGCAAAAAAAAAAAAATGTTAAGCAGAGTTATGGGATACATACAGAATCCGTTAAAAATTGAATGATGAGGTAACAAGGCAAACATTTATCATGTTGTTTTAAACTGTTCCATCTAAACATAAACGACCAGTTTTTTATTCATTCTTATTGAGATAACACCACATAAACTGTATCCATACCATATGGGTACTCGTATATCGGATAATGAAATGAAAAGTTTTTCACTCTAACGGTATACACATCGACACTAATTCATTAGAGAATTTATTTTGCTTTTTTATTGTTGTTAAACCAAAACCAAGTCAATGGATAAAAAATGAAAATTTCTTCTAGTTTTTTTGTGGAACTGGAAACTATGATGAATCCCGTGTTGATTCATGAAAAGAGACCTGGTCGTTACTGGCTGTGAACTATTGCACATTGATTAAATGTACCGGTAATTTTATATTTCTAGTTGGGTTATCCAAATGGAATCTGGTTGTTCTCTAGGTATGCATTAATATTGACATGGAACATAAATCAAAATCTAAAAAAAAAAACCTGTCCAGTATCATTTACGCGGTAGCAGTATAATAAATACAAGAAAAAAAGAGACGCCCAGCACTAGTGAAGTGTTTAACTGGTGATGCTACCGTACAAAAACTCTATTTAGAGAAAATTGTTGTCATGAATGACTGATGCACCCGCCAACTTTCAATTCAAATACCAAATATAGAGCATAAAAATTCATTTAAAACCATAACTATAACAAAAACATTGATTCTTTCATGTGATGATACATAAACTGCTCGGAATGGTATTTGATGTTGAATGTTCTGACTCTTTTTTATTTTATTTTATTTTATGAACTATTTTATGTTTTATCAATGGTAACGTTTCAATAATTTGTGGTAAAAATTGCTCTAAATCATGAACGTCCATCGTATAATAAATATCGTTTCATATGTAATTATTTTCATAGCATTAAACATTGTACTAACACGAAATGAAAAATAAATAAAACTTGAATGATTTTTTAATTCAACATATTCGTATGTGAATTTTCTTATATAGAATACCATCGATGATTTGTTTTTATCGATTTCAGTTGAATGTAAACGTATTTAATAGTCTCATTATACGATCGTTAGAGGGATTCTATCTGATGTTTTACGGTTAACTTATTATGTGGCGAATATCAAGAATTGTTTCCGTCCAATATTGAACGGAAGAAGTTTTTTTTTTCTTTATTACGGCTACGTTTTGGACGTTCAATTTCCTCTTTAAATTACAGTCATACAATGTACGATTTATTTGGTATTTGTGATGGGTACAATTTAAAGACCAATGAATGGTGAAAGGAAAAATCAGTGAACACAGACTGTGAAAATATACTTCATTTTGGGTTGATTTATCGGTAATTTGTGTTGATCATCTTTGAAAGATTTATTGTGGTGCATCAGTCGTGTCCTCCAACGTGTTCTTACTCTGCAATTTTATTTGAAATTTCAACCGATGTGACTGTGAATAGCATATTTAAGTGAATAAATACTTTGGGAGTGATGAGACTGATTCATGACTCCATTGAATTGTAGTGAAGTATCGGTTCATGGAATCAACTGAGTATTCATCCATGGTTAAACTGAAACGGATATGAATTGCAAATTCCTTAACACTGAACATATTCTTTGACTTGTGTATTTCATTTTTTGCAACATCATGTCTATCTTGTAATTGGCAAATGAGCATAGGGTGCGTCTCTCCTTCTTTACCATTGTTATGAAGAATCCACCCATGAGATAATCAGTCATCTCTTAAATGAGAAACGATAATTGTTCATTATCGTTTGTTATTACTCTGTTTACATCTGGATTGCTGTTTAGTCAATATCACTTTTCCTCAATAACATTTTCAAAGGTTAAGTTTCGTTGATGTTTATTGATGGTTATTAACACTCCCTGTATTACACCATTAGTTTAGTTATCAATTTGTTTTTATCGCAATTTCAGACAGTTGATGCACTCCATTGCTTCCACCTACAAGCATTATTCTTGACATTATAGAATTGTCAATTCGTTAAGAGGCAATGTCATACGAAACTCCTCATCATTTTGATGATTTTACCATTCTTAGCATTAATCGAATTTTGCCATTTAAAGCTCAGATTTCATTTAAAATTCTGTTGTTTCAGTCGACAAGAAACGTAGCACATAAACTTTATCATTTTCCGGTGTGAGGCATAATACATTACCGCATTGAATCATATTGAATGCCACCAATAAATAAACATTATACAGTTATTCTTTTTTATTCAAATTTAATGATATTTCTACGTTTTTTACTGATAAAAATACGCTAAAATCATTGAAAGAAATGTGAAACATTTGTATAAGAATTTTTTTTTGGTAAAAAATAAAAGAACCAATTCAAATCCAAATAAACGGTATAAAATACGAAATATAATTCTGCCAAGGAAACCGAACGAACGAAAGAAAAGAAATGAAAATAAACTTAGGTGGATTGGCGTAAAAAGGAGGATTATAAATTGGCTGAATTTAACATTGCCTTCATTTAATACATAATTTTTTTTTTCCTTTACTTACCAGTACTTTTCGTATGTATGATATGAATTATGTTTGACAGGCAAATCGATATTTTTACTTTTATATTTAACCGATATCAAAAGCTTTACTTGATCTGAGAAAAAAATTATACCTGAAGTATTGTTAGTACACAATATTACACCGTAGATTTATATGTGCCAAACTGCCGATCAATTTAATAGGATGATAATACTTGTAATATATAAAAGGCAGGTCAATTGATAGAAGTCGACTGAATTTTCATTCAAGGAATATTATTATCTGTACTTAAACGAAAACTTCTCATGAAAATGCAATTTGAGTCGTTTAAAAATTTAACAAGTCAACTTCAGCGTCAATTAAACTCAATTAAATAGCCCAAACTGTTTCAACCAAAGAGTCAGACTACATCAAAACGAGATTCAATTCAGTTTTTTTTTTTGGTTAAAACATCAAATTTAATGTGTTGGAATTGAATTAATATTGATTTTATTGTATAATAAACATAATCCGATTATAGAAAATCGTTATCGTTTAATTAATTAGGCCATGAACGAGTTCAATAATAAAAATGAAACAAACATTTTTTTACGCAAAAATTAACTCATTAATTGACTAACAGTTAATTAATAATTCATGTTTATCCTAAAATAGATACAAAAATTCACATTGAAATACCTACAGTTTTTATTTTGATCAATTTTATCGATTTAAAATTAAATTAAGTATCAGTTTTGATGGACCAATTTAACAGTTAATAGGAGACAGAATATCGATAAAAACTAATTTTACAAAAAGCATAATGAGCGCCATATCACTATCGTATATAGTTTACATGAAAGCGCATAACTCACCTCATATGGCAATTTAAGTTTTCTTTATGTTTAAAATGAATATGAGACCAAGTTGTTTGATTGTCTCTATACAATTTACCGCACTAGGTTACACTAGAGAAGGTTACGTTCATACTTGGAATAAATTATTGTTGAACTTCATCCGTTGATGGTTAGAAACTGTTCAATAATACCAAAGCTGAAAATCTTGTTCAACTAGTTTTGTTTGGTTCACCACACTGTCGAGTAATTGTTGTATGGCGCGTACGTTTTAAAGTCATTTAATATGTCGTATTCATTAGGTGTATAATTAATTAATCTATTTTACTATCAATCTGAACAATCTAACGAGAATATCATAAATATTGTTTTCAGCTGGTTTGTCGTTTAATGCTTTTATTTGTTAGTGACTGGTTCTCGGTCACTTTATAGTAACATAGTTGTGGTGGATTATAATCAATAGTGACAGGGTAACACATAATGAATATCTTATTATCGTTGATAAATGCCATTAACGTGAAAGTGTTTGAAATCTCACCTGATTTACATATTATTATGGTCTCAAAATACCATGCAACTGTCTGTTTCGATTGAAATTTATAATTGGAATTAATTCTTCATTTAAAACTGTCACATTTTTGCTATTTCGTGATTCTATAAAAGTTTTATGTTTTCAGTAGATTCTAATCGAGTGATTCTTTTTGCCTGATATTTGAATGACGTCTAGTTTCTCTTACCAAGTTGTTTTGTCTATTGAATTCATACGAATCAAGATGATGATTCATAAAAGGTCAAGAAACAGTTTATTGAATTATCAGACGTCTCTTAACTATCATAAACTGACCATATTTGGGTAAATGATTCGTGGTTGTCTATCCGTCTTCTGCAAATAAAAGAATTCCAACAATTGTTGGAAAATGACACAATTGAAATTGGAAAGAAATTCCACAAGATTTAAACGAAAAGTGTAGCAGAGTGTGAAATTAAAAAGAATATGCCATTTAAGGTGTTTCAGTGTTTTTTTCTTTTCTAATTTTCTATGCAGAAAATATTTAGTGTAGTTTTCTTTAACTTCCACTACCAAAATTGGTATAATTTTCTTCGGTTTTTGCATTTGAATTGTAGACGTGCATGAAATTTTATCCAAAAAGAGTAAAACATTGAAAAAGAAATTTTTATAAATATCAAGCATATTGTTCTAAATATGTAATACCATATAGTTTGTGTACTTTCTCACCGTAAGAATATCAGTAATTGTTGGTATCCAAACATAATAAAATGAAATGTTCCATTGTTTTACCAAAAAAATTTTAACATAAAATCGTTAGATTCAATCGTCTTTATTGTATCGTTCGTCTTTTTAGAATAAAAATTATATTTGAATATATTTTGGGAATATTTTTATTCTTAAAGTCATCCACCCAATAACATTGGAATAAAGTTATATGAAAGATCAGTGGGGAAGGTATACAAAATAAAAATTTAATATTGAAACATAAATATTTATTAGATATTCAAGATGATAACGGACCCACAGTGGTGGATCCATTTAGGATATATTAAATAAATTTATGGGAATACCGACCTTCCAATGGATTTCATCTTGTGCCATTTGATGACGGTGCTATGGTTGGATATGAAAATCGGAAAAAAATTTCCTCGTTTTCTTATTTCATTTGATTTTGTACAGCTACGCTTATTTAGTTGTTTAAAATGATGGAATTTTAAGAATTTCTATGCTTAAGCATAAATAAAAGTTTTCTCACTTTTGATTCTTGGTTGGGTGGAAAATTCAGTAAGAAACTGAATTAAGTTTTCGTACAAACGAAAAACTTCTTGACATGAATATTTAAATTTTCCTTATTCACCCACTAAGAAGCGTTGGTATTAGATGAATTTAATTGAATGTGGACTATGCTACTTCAATATGTTGAATATGTGGCAACTAATATAATCTTTATTCTGATAGTGATCTAACATGGTGACTTGGTGTATCGTGAAAATTGAGCATAATTGATTATGCTGATTAAGGGACAATGGAATTGTTTACTGGAACACCAAGAAATTCGATAATCTAGCAAACTGTTGATACTCCTGGATGAAAGTTCTTCCATTTGTGATTATAAGTAAATGAAGTCCATTTTTTTTGGGTTAATATTATCCATAGAAGCAATATTTTCTTTTCATTTTGTCGGTTTGGGAATTTACTTAATTAATTGTGGACCTCACTTTCGGCAAATTGGTTCCATATCCACTGAGAAGTGTGGGGATGGTGGGTAGCAGATTCATGTAATCCTTTTTCAGTCACTTAAATGTCTATCGTAAACTGGGCAAACACAAATATATTTTATTAAGGATTCGTTTTAACACAAGAATCACCCAAATGTTGTTTATGGTCTTCGATTACGACTTTATGTATCAATAATTTTATCCAATTGGGATCAATTTATTAGACAGCAACGATACCTTTTTTTTCTTTTTTATTTTCTGTTGGTTGGTCCCCTTCTCCACTGACATAATGACTGTATACGATGTCTTACGCTTTGCATATTGCCAAATTTTATGATATTGTAAATTGTAAAGTAAGAAAAAAGAATAACCACAAAATGGAATAAATCGGAAATTCTTTTGCCATTAGACGCCAGTATAAATTTTCCCTTGAAATTGAATTCATTTTTTTATTCATTGACTTCTTATGAAAATCAAACGGTTAAACTTTTACAAATATTTGATTCTTTTTATGTTTGCCATATATACCTTAATGTAACCACAAGTCAAATTGTGTTAGACAATAGAGCACATGGAATACAATTTAATGGAATGTTAGACAAATTAATATGCGATTATATTATAACAAATTTTGGTTAACAGCCAAGACATAAATAAAAGAATAATTTTTAAGTTCATACAACTGGTCTCCGTGGTTTAATCTAATAAATAAAAAAATTTAACGACACACCTATAAAGGTAAGTAAATCAAAAACAATCCACTCAATATGAGATGGTTAATCTCAACAGTAGAAGACTTTTAACTTGTATTTACCAATAATACTTTAATGTTCATATGGGAATTTGGTGATTGAATGACGTCGACACTGTTAATCTTCTACATATCGAAAGTGAACCATAACTTTATTTTTTGGAATGGTTTCAAAACCAAATAAAAAGTAAATTAAAATCAATCAAACATTTCATATTCTGTTTTATGTCCGTAGATGTTTTTTTATTTTATTTTAAATCCATAAGATATTCGTTAAAAAGTCTTTGATGAATCTTAATCGTTTTGCTCTTTTTAGCAAATGAAAACAACGGAAAAAAAAATTAAATGAAAAATTAAATGAAAAATTAAATAAGACAAACTTAAAACTGAATATTAAAGTGTCTCATAAATTTCATTGCTATGGTTTATGTTGAAAGCGTAAAATCAAAAATGTGGTAATGTTAAGAAACATTAATTTTTCAAGAGAAGGAAAAAGACTTAGTTGTCGGAAAATAAAGTTTAAAAGTTTCTTAACCATTTGGTTCAAAGTTCCTTAAATTCATCACCGTTGGTATTCATAGTTTGTTTAACTAAATCTTTCTCTTGGGCTTTCACAGTGAGGGTAAAAGAAAACATGTCAAACTGAAAGAATAGAAGAATTGTTATAGTGAGCATAATAAAAATGTAAGTGAAGTTGTTTACCAACTGATTATTAAATTACGTTCTTGTTGGTGCAATGAAACGGTTAATGTTTCAAAAAAAAATTAGCATCTGAAGGTGTTTATTCAGCAATCAAAGAATTACGTTAGTCCCACTGACTGTTGTCCTTCAAAACTGATAGCACGAGCTGAATCTGTCCTAAATATATTCATTTACTGATGAAGTTTGTTGTCTCATGCCATTAGAACATCTTCTTTATGCGAACCAATAGATCCATTCTATAAAGAAAAGCGCTAAATCATCTATTTTCCCGTTAAAAGGCAAGCAAAAAAAAAAACCAAAACTCATAATTCCCATAAATTTTAGCATTGAAATCATATGAGCATAAGCGAATAAAAATAGAGAATGAAATTGCGTGGCCTGAATTATATTGAGTGGGAAATTATTATGCGACAATGCGGTGCTTCTATTTTTTTCCATCATCGTTGTTCCTATTTTTTTTCTCTCATCTTGGCCTAAGTAAGTCATCCTTTATGTGGGACGGATGAACAGTATTCAAGAAAAATGCTTATGAACTGAAAAACTGAAAAGATCATCATTTACTTTTGGTTCATAATGATATGTTTTCTCATCAAAAAGTTGTCCAAATAATGTTATATTCCTTTGTACGATTCCGTTATGTTTTCATCAAAACATCAAAACCATGGCAAATAAAAGGACGAATTGTTCATTTGAATTGTATACATTTCATCTGAGTTCAAGTATATTTTGGTCCTTTAAGATGTTTCATGTCCTGACTGTATAATATAGAAAGTAATGTAATTAAAGACAACATTATATCAAACATAAAAGTATAATTTCATAATGTTCTTCAACTCCTTACTTGTTTCATATTACTTTCTTGTGACTTATTTAAATTGAATAAGTTTTGGTTTTTCGGAACGTGGCATTTCTGGTTAACAGTCCTGTATATTTTGTTCATCCGGTTACAGGCGGTTCTCAGGGACTAATAGATTGAATTATGTGGATCACATATCATGCACACCACAATACTTACATATGTATGGTCTCCATTCATATCTAATATTAAATATTCATCCCATGTAACCACCCCAAAATGACAGCTCAATCATACAGTTGAATCCATGTACATTACTCTCCCAAAAACAACACATGAAAACTCTTTTCACATGAATTGTTCCACTTGGCACTGGGAATTGTTGTTATCTGGTTGCCACAGAAAAAGTCAACCGAATAAAATAAAAATCGAGTAATCGCCTACATATGCAACTATGCCGTTGGCATTACAATCTCCATAAACTTTTTTACGTAATAACTTTTTCAAGAAACAAAAAAAAAAAAAGAAGAAAAATTCGAATAAAAAATTTGAATATTCTTCATTTTTAAATCTCTAAAATGGAATATTTATTCCAATCCGAGAAGCTTTTTGGTAGCCAGTTATATGATGTATGATGGCTACCGGAATATTTCCTTTTTTTTTTATCCGGAAAATGTTTGGGAAAATAAAAACGATAACACATTGGAAAATGATGGAAAGATGAAACATGAACGGTGTCCAACATTAAACAAGGCGAACATAGTCTCTGAAAATATTAAATATTTACATTATTTATTATAGAGCATCTAATGATTTCCATACTTACATGAAAGCTATCGTTGAACCATTGGATTCAATATATCTCGTTGCCATGAATCTTGAGACTTCTGTTTCGATATTTTGCAGTATTAGATGAACATTTCGAGTTTAATAGTATATTACTCATACTGGCAAAGGTGACGCTAGGTTCATTGAGTGGAGGTTGACTTCAACGAGCTTTAGCGAGTTGAGTTAAACCACGAAATGAACCTAAACCTGGCCAGTATGAGTCAACATTTTATTCCCAATTGAGGACGGAAATTCTAATGCGCTACACACTTCGACTTATGTGAGCTTCAAATTTGTTTCGTATCTGGAGGAATTAACATTGAAATATATATGAAAAAATTTTTGGTCCCAGCAAGGAGTAGAACCCGCGACCTCCCAATCATATCGCATCGCATATGAAATTGTACTGTTATAATCCGTTTACCAACAGCACCATGCAATTATACACAAGATAAATCAATTCATGATATAAACATTCAAGTTCTTATACACCGAAATAGCGTGTTAAAAATGTTGATTCCTAATTAGTGTAAATTTGANCCGCGACCTCCCAATCATATCGCATCGCATATGAAATTGTACTGTTATAATCCGTTTACCAACAGCACC
>JXOR01000889.1:304-24313 GCA_001014335.1 Coboldia fuscipes | reverse complement strand
TCCTCAGGACTATAAAATTTCTCAGAACCATTCAAATCAATCTCACCATCATCATTCCCACAATGTTGTTGTAAATGTGTATGTACCAATTCCCTGTTAATTGTGTCATTTCCTAATTCAACATTGTATGATGATTGATCCCTCACCATGTCACTTGGTTCAACAAAATGAACACTCCTTGACTCAACTACCTTTTGTGTTTTCGCATCATACAGTCTATATGCTTTCTTATTCATCGAGTAACCAATCAATATATACTGTTTACCCCGAGGTGCAAATTTGCTATGTTTATTACCTTTAATTAATGCTATCGCTATAGAGCCAAAAATTCGTATGTGACTAACCACCGGTTTTTTATTAAATAATTTTTCAAATGGTGTCACATTATAATTTAAATTTGTTGGGCATCTATTTCTTATATAAACTGCAGTCATAACTGCTTCAACCCATAATTTTTCAGGTAAATTAGCATCAATAAGCATAGCCCTAACCATATCATTAATGGTCCTATTTGCACGCTGATCTAAAACGTTTAATTCTTTTATCGGTTTGTCTCTCAATAAACGTCTTAAATTCAGTTGCACCACTATCCAAAATCCAATCGTGTCTATTGAAATTCTCAGTGGAAACCATCAATACGACCGATTTATCTATATTGCTCCGACAATGTCTTTTAAAATGACCTTTTTGTCCGCAATTAAAACATTTTAAATTGTGTCCCCTAAATGACCTTCGATTAATATTGTTCCCACAACCATTTTTACCATTACCACTATTACCAATCTTACCTTGCTTTGCAAGTAATGCATTTTCACTGTCATTGGTTGACCTTGAGCCATTTGATCTTTGATCAAATTCGGTTATCTTTATTATCAAATTATCATAACCAGGTAACTCATCCCGAACTTCAATTGCTGCAATGAGAGACTCAAATTTTACATTTAAACTGTTAAGCAACAACATGCTTAACATCTCAGCACTAAGTTCTGTATTCAACTCAATCAACCTATTCACATTAATTTTGAATTTTCTTACGTGATCTGTGGCATTTTTATTTTCCGACATTTTCTCGAATAACTGTCGGAACAAGGACAATTTTCGCATTGGAGTCCTTCTTTCGTAAAGATTCCTTAATTTGGTCCATGCATCATTAGCCGTTACACATTGACGAACAATCGGCACTTGAGATGCGTCAATACGCAGCAAAATGAGATCCAGTGCCTTATTATCACTCTGAACCCATACAACATCTTCAGGTGAACCAACAATAGGCACAACAGTGGTACCATCAGCATGGTTCCAAACATCAGCGGTTCTAAGAACTGCTCTCATTTGCACTGACCAAGTCTCATAATTGTCGTCACTCAATTTGTCTATTTTGAAATTACCGGAACTCATACTTACTTGTCAAAGTAGCAATAATTCACAAAAAATCTCAACAATCAAATTACCTTGACAATTAATACACTTCACTTATAAAAATCACTTTTAATGATTTACTTATACCGACTCTTAATATATCGTAACTGGGCCCATAATCTGTTAAAGTTAAATAATATAAGATATACTATTATAGTCAGTTAACGATAGAGGCTTTATTAAGAGAGTAAACTACAATTCACAGNTCAACAATCAAATTACCTCGACAATTAATACACTTCACTTATAAAAATCACTTTTAATGATTTACTTATACCGACTCTTAATATATCGTAACTGGGCCCATAATCTGTTAAAGTTAAATAATAGAAGATATACTATTATAATCAGTTAACGATAGAAGCTTCATTAAGAGTAAACTACAATTCACAGTGCAATTAAGTACTAACCTCAAGAAACCATTACTTAGGGGCCTATTTTATGGCAACCAGAGACTTGAAAGAAGTCCCAGTCAAGGACATAGCAAAATTTATTGAGGCTGTCATTTGACAAAAAAAAGAGAAAGGTACAATAGACCTTTTAGGTCTCAGTGCCAGGAGTCTTTGAAGCTCCACCCGTCTCCCTATCTAGTTTAATCTGAAGTACTAACCTCTAGTTGCTACCAAAAGCTTAAAGCTAACTTACACATGTAATTCAAGTTTCGAAATGAGCAAAATCGTCTGCAAGCACAGAATACATTAAAATTTTTGCAGGAATTTCAAAAAAGTGGGAGAAAATATCTTATTCCAAATCATTGTTTACTTTTTTTGTATGAAATTTTGCATTGTTTTCGTGTTAACCTTGCTATTTGTTGTATTTTCGTTCCGTGCGGAGTTAAGAAAAAATATATATCAATTCTATTGTTTCTAATGACGCGTTTATACGGTGTCGGTTAACAATGTGTTAATATTGAATGAAAATTACTAATATTTTTATATAATGGTACACTTTTGTAAAGCATTAATTACATCAATACAATTTTAATCCAAGTATTTGAAGTAATTGCCTCAATTATACCACATGGGTTGAAAAGTTTGCAAAATGAACTATTTCCAATATTCCGAATTAAAATTTTCTTAAATTTCTCAATTTGTACATCTTTAGTAGGCATTGAGCCAAAATTTTATGAGATTGTGTTAAATAGAAAGAAAGTTATTGTTGAATTAATCGCTATACATTCAGGTAATTTAAAAAATATAGAAAAAAGAATTTAGTCATTATTAAACATTGTTTTTTAATGGGAAAAGATACAGTTCAAACCAAACAATTGATTGATAAATGTTACCCGAACTCTGGACCAGGATTTTCAATGATCACTTCTTGGTTTCGGAAGTTTCGACTTGGCCGTATGTGCATTGATGATGATCCCCGTTCTGGATGTCCGGATGATGTAGTGACTCCGGAAAACTTTGATAAATTCTATAAAAACCGAAAAAATTAAGTTCAGCATATAGCGACAAGATATAGTTGTTGACAAGATGGGTCCCGCGGATGCAACAAAACCAACGAGTTGCTGATTCAAAGCGTTGTTTAGAGATGATGAACAAGAATAAATTGGATTTTTTTCGCCGGTATGTGACTATGGACGAAACATGGATTCATCACTACACCCCTGAGTCAAAGGCTTAGTCATCAAAGTGAATAGAAGAGGGTGCAAGCCGTCCTAAGCGTGTCAATACCCAACAATCGGTAGGGAAGGTTCTGGCGTCTGTTTTTTTGAATTTCCGTGGTGTGATATTTGTTGATTACCTTGAGAAATGTAAAACAATAAACAGCGAATATTACATGAAACTATTAGAAATATTGATAAAGGAAATCAATGAAAAACTCTTTCATCAAGACAACGCGTCATGTCACAAATCGTTTGTTACCATGACAAAACTTAAAGAATTGAAAATTGAATTGTTTCCTCACCCACCGTACTCACCAGATCTGGTTCCCAACGATTACTTCCTGCTTCCAGGTTTTAAAAAAAGCCTCCAGGGATAAAGATATGGCTCAAATGCAGAAGTGATAGCCGAAACAAACACTTTTTTTCAAGAGCGTGACAATTACCATTATATGAAAATTGCAATGGTAATTAAAAAAGAGTAATTACATTTTTCCTAAAAGCAATGGTAATTGAATCGTAATTTATTACAATAATAGTCACTTCCTTCCTTCGCTACTTAGTTCCTCGTCCAACCCTGCCGATGTTAAGTGAGTCTCTAAAAACATTTGGTACAACTACCTAACGCGATTAAGGATGGACTTGTATCCTTGTGAATCATAAACCCAGTTGAAGCGATGTATATCCGGGTTCTCAAAGATGATGTGCACTAGCTAAGCATCCATTTGATTGCATAAATTCGCGATCCCTTCACGACTATGGTTTTGAATAGTCTGTGCCACTGTTTCTACTCGCAAATTTGGAACTTACTCTTCCGTGTAGATCTAAACTTTAGATGATCCATAATAATAAGCTCTTCATGTCTTCATGTGGTCACCTCTCAAATTCCTGTGTATAAGAATCGTGACCACGCGTTTGGCCCTATGGCCCTCGGTGTACAATTTCTCCTGTCTGTTCGCCCAAGTTGCCTCTACCAGTAGTAAACTAACGACATCATAGTCGCACTAGATCATTAGATCGCACAAACCTCCTCACCTCGTCAATGTTATGATTAATTGGAGAGGAAATATTTATTATTTAATAATCATTAATTTGAAATTATTTTATTTACAGATTAGTGCGAGGAATACATTTGCCGGTATTTTCAGTCAAATCACCACGGGTGATGAAGCAACTAGAGAGAAATGCCTGAAATATTTATCGGTTAAAATGAAATCGTTAGGATCAGATATAATTACAACTGATATTGAGGATTTTGTGATAACGGAAATTAAGAAAATTTTACAGGATGTAACAGCTGATGAATTTCAAATATGTATGGGAATTTTGGCGATGACAAAATTGGGTAAAACAATTACCGGCCATAATGAATTGGTACAATTAAGCATTGAACAGGCAGAACTAAATTTTAATATTGATCCAATTACAATAGAGGAAGAAATTGTTGAACGTTTTATTCAATGCGCTACCACCGCTCAACCATATTTATCGGTAAGATTATATTGAATTTATTGACTTGACTCTGCTTAACGATTTCCAATGTTAGAAGCAATTTTGTTAATAATTTTTTACACTCGTATTTATTAAAAAAAATATAAGAGTGCAACAGAATAGTATCTACAACAATTTTTGATAAAACAATAAGAAAAAATTATTGCTTATCTAATTACTGAGACATATATGAAAGGATGCTATACAGTTGTTTATACAGATAAACGGCGCAGAAAAAACTGAAAGTGTGTGGGCCCCTCTACAATCAATAAAACAGCATAATTCGGTTATGTTGTTAGAATTTTTGTCGTTGCAATTTTTAACTTCACATTTTTAAACTTAAAATCATGAAGGAAAATTATTAGAATGGGTGGTGTAATAGTATATTAAGACACTCAAGAATTTGATGGGGAAGTTTGGTGGACGACCGCAGGGAGAACACTAATCCACTCGAGTATTCTAAAACCATCAAAATGTTGAGTATCATACACTATTTTATTGCCCGAACAGCTTTTAAAATTATAAAATGTGTTAAAATAAGTAAAATAATTGCAAATGAAAATTCGAGGTGGACTGACGTTGGAAAGTTCGTATTTGTTGCGACAGGTGTTTCTATATGGGCAGCATAGTATATTGAAAATTATGTAGTGGCAGCATAGTATATTGGAACGTTATGTATTGACTGCATTGTATTTTGGAACCATGGTATATTGACAGCGTTGAGAATTTTATTTGATTGGTTTAAAAAAAAAGATTAACAAATAATATTCTGTCAATCATAATTATTATTTTTTCATTAATTTAAATCGATTTACGTGGAAATTAGTGAATAATGTAACGGGTATAGTGTATTGCTTATTTGAATTATACTAGATTTCAATTTTCCCCAATTTTCCAATTCCGCTTTATACAACTCATCTGGAAGCTGGAGGCCTATAAAATATAGTGTCCAACTCGAGCTTTAATTGTCCATCTTCTCGTGCAAAATTACAGACCTTGGTACCCTCGGTCGAAGTTTGACTCACATTAAAGCTCTTATTGGATAAATATGTGTTACGATGAAGTAACAATTTCTGCAATTCGTTACGCTTTCTAAGTGTTCGGTACTCCGGAAATATCTTTTTAGCACTGAACATTGTAAAATTTTACTTTTTGTGTCTCGGATTAGAATCGAAAACTGATATTTTTAAGTGTTCCGTTAGCAAAAAATACATTTTTGACATAAGAGTATCAAAAAGTAGAAATATTTGACATAAGAGTATCTAAAAGTAGAAATATTTTTGACATAAGATTATCATAAAGGATTAAAACATGTTTCGGCGAAATAGGAAAATTTTGAAAGTGTTAGTGAAAATAGCTAATTATTTTGTGTTTTTATGAAACATTTTGCAATGTTAAGTTCAAAAAAATGACATAGACACCTCGGTAACCGCTTCACTTTTAATCTCGAGAGAATTGCTACACTCGGCTACACCTCATTTCGCAAACATCTCTCTCAACTGAAAAGGGAAGCTTTGCTTACGTAGGTATCTAAACTATCATTGCACAATCAAGCATGCGTTACTTCCAATTCGTATGTGCTTTTTACATTACGTATGTGCTATCAATATTCAATTTTAAATGTTATCGATAGAAAAAATATTGTGCATATTCGTTGAATTTTGCCATAAACGGGAAAAGCTGTCCATTGCAATAATTCGCCTACGGCTCGGCTCATTCCGCAAGAAACACTTATTTCCCTCGACTTCGTGTCGGTAACAAGGACGCTCTTCCCTATGGCAAAATTCAACGAATATGCAATATACTATTACGATTGCATGAAATAGATCGAATTTTAATTTTATACGACCATAGCTGTTATATTGTTAGAGTTTCTTTGTGGTAATATTGATTAGTGTTAATTTAATTACTATTTTATATTTGTTTAATAATTCATTCCTATTATTTTAGTAAATAGATGTATGAATAAGTGGAAATATTTGATGTGAATTAAAATGACAATAAATAAGTTACGCTCTTCATGTAGAAGGTAGAGCCAAAATTTCTCAACGCACTGTAAGCTACGATACCATACGATCTTGATGTACCCCATTTACCGAACGCAAATACGGTACGCGTTTGAATTGTTTAGTTCTTTGATTATTTTCACGTGTAAACTGAATATAGAATGTTTTTTAAACCACACTTAAAATTAATAAATGCGATTCGAATGAGTCTTCTATTGTTATGCTGAGATCTTTATGCAATAACATAATCAATCTGAGTGTAGTTATGAATGATTTGAAATTGAATGAAACGGAATTTACGTCGAACAGAGTCGAGATTATTTGTAATTAAAAATAATATTGTTAATTGTATTTAATTTTAGTCTAAGATTAATTCAACAATATTTGTGCGATTTCTATGCGAGAAATTATTTCCAATATCTACATGGAATATGTTGACAACTACATGTGATCAGAATCAGTTGCATTTGAGACTATTGAAGACATGTGCACAACTGTGTACAACATGCGGTCCATTAGATAAACCGGCTGAAAAATTGGAATCAATTTATGCGGTTTTAAAGGTATTACTAGTTAATTTTGCTTAAAAATTAAATTGATAAACAAGGATCATTTTAATTTATAGGAATATATACCCGTACCACCATTAGATGGCGATATTGAGAATACACCATCATTTCAATTCTCTCATGCAGAATGTCTTTTATATACGCTACATACAATTGGAAAACAGTGTCCTGAATATTTTAACTTCAACGATGAAAATAAATTGAAAGAGTTTCGTAGTCGTTTACAATTTTTGGCTCGGGGTGCACAAGGATACATAAGAAAATTACAAGATGCTTTAAAAGGAAAGACTATAGCTGAACAAAAATCAGAGGAATATTTAATAAAAGCCACAGCATTAAAGACAACATCAAATATAAGTATATTAATCCGAGAATTATTCCGTTCACCCCCAATATTTAAATCCACAATTCAATTATCCTGGTTAACACCTAAAAAAGAGGTATGTAGTTAGTCGAATGTTCTTAATATTAATTGTGAAATTTAATGGAAACTATTTTTAAACATTTTTAGGATAACAAAGAACCGATAAAACGACATACATCTATTTTATACGCGGATAAGGGTAATAAAAATGATGGTTTAGATTCAAACATTAAAAAGAATCGTGTTTCAAATACACAAAAAGTATACACACCGCCATCGGGTAAATATTCTGGGAATATTCATAGGAATAATCCAAGACGTAAGCAATTTTTAAATAATCGAAATGGTAAAAAGAATTTCTAATCAATATTTTTCATTACAAATTTTCCAAAGCAAAAAATTATCTTTCAAAAAAGGTAAAGGAATAAAATAAAAACATTATTAATATATAATTTCGTCGGATCGGATGCATAAGGGTCTAAGTTTTACAATATCCCTTTCGGAGATATTTAAGCAGTGAATTCTATGTATAAGAATCTCTGTTGTGTCAAAAAATGGTACCGATCCATGTACCAAAGAAAGTTATCGCCAAAAAACCATAATGGCATATGAGCAAATCAGAAAGAGATACGTCGCTTTAAAATCTTTATACGCGATTATCTCAAATCTACCAAAAGTAGCTTATGCCCTTATGCATTCGAGCTTATTCCAATTAGGATGCAATATTACATACTTGTATTGGAAAATTTTAAATTATTGTAATGTATAAAAATACTTGGACTATTCGGAGTGAAATATTCCTAAAATACATTTCAATTATTTTTTATTAAAACCCATTTTTTTTCTGCAGCATTTAAAGAAAATCTTTATTAAATATAAATCCTTAGTATGCATTAATTTATATTTAAAAAAATCTAAAATAAAATAAATTTTTCATTTTGATTCTTAAAAAATTATCTTTATTTTAAATTATATTAACATTTATTTTGGGTATTCGTCAATATGCAGCATTAAGTTAATGATCCGTTAACTTCATCAAATGTTTCTAGAACATATTCGCACACGTGTTCGAGATCTTGAATTCCTCGTCTGAGAATATCAATAGCCCTTACAGTATGTTGCGTCTGAATGCGCAAATAGAATTGTGAATCCGATGGATGTGGTACAGAGTAACCACAAAATTCTACTTCTGGACTAAAACAATGATTTCATCATTTTTAAATTAATACTTTAATCCAATTATACCATACTTACTATCGACAAATTATTGATTTTAAAACATTTCCTAAGGTATGACTTTCATTATGAAATACAAAAGTTTTCATATAATCATCTCGACAGATACCAGTCTGTAACTACATAATGTGTTAATTTTAATATGGACATTTCGTCACTTAAATGGAATAATCACGTATCTGCAAAATCGTAATTTTGAGATATATGCGTTTGAAGTTTTTTTTGGAAAACAATGTCAACGTTGTATACATATTTCTTAAAATGTGTTTTGACTATAAAAGGGTGAGTTACAATGATAATATATCCATCTTATAATATCGACTAGGGTGCATCTAATGAGCTAATAACTTAACAATCCCTTATACATCATATACGTGATTATTCCATTTAAGTGACGATTTATTGAAATCGAAAATTAATTAATTACCTCTGTTACAGTTTTCGTGTCAAACTCCATTTAGTTAAATTTTATCACTCCTTGTTAGCTTTTTATAATATGTATTTAAGGAATTCGATATTATTCTACTGCCACTGTTTTGTATATTTACCCAACACGTGTATAAACAAATAAAAAAAAATGTAAATTGATAATTGTTTCATAATGATAACCAGAATACACAACTGAATGGTGTACACAACTGGTGTTTTCTTGTGCCGCCAAATTCCATTGTGTTGCTGTGAAAATGACTCAGTAGTAATTATTCAATACACGGTGATGCAAACATATATTCAATGTTGTGTTTTAACCATAATTAAATTTAAACGGCAATAATTTTTTTAATAAATTATATTTGTCATTAATCTTTATTACAAAATGCACAATTGTTTTTTGCTAGTGATTATTTTTGGTATATGAGAAATAAATTACTTGATTTGTGATAATCCATTAATAAATCACAAATAAATTCAATCAAATAAAGTATCTGCAATGCTTCTATTGTGTATGATGTCCTTATTTTACATTTTATTAACAAAATTATTCTAGTTTAATTGATAATCCACAATAAACATGAAAACGAACTTAAAACTAAGATAAAAGTATACTCGAATAGGTTAGATTACCAAATGACAGTTATATACACCCATGATACAAATATACCAAATGTAAATTTTTATACCATGATATACACCATCAATTCCAATTGTGTCCCTACATCAATCTTGGTACTTAAATTTAGACACTGCTGTTATAAAATTATAAAATCAGCAATTATAGAAGACGGTTATGGTGTACACCATTTGCTGGTTCTAATTATCGAAGACGGTTTTTGGTTTGACAGCACATACACCGTTTGGTTCTATTTATCGAAGACGACCACTGTTACACATAAAAGAAATGATTTCTCCAGCGACCATATGTTTTCTGTCATGAAACATACATTAAATGTCAATTTAATAAGTCATGAGAATACGCGATGTAATTAAAGTAATTTGGTTTAATAATAATTTGGTTGAAGTTAATGAAATCACATTAAATTAGTATGCATTATGATTAAAAACATTGCCATTAGATACGTTATTAGATGGATTCGATACAATCAACGATTACTTGTTCGTTTCATATTTTTTTTTGTAATCGCAATTATTTTTATTGATTCGACTGGTTTATTTTTACATCTTCAAACTAAAGATTTTCATACTCAGTTTAATTATCCTTTGGATGATGATATTATGTCCTATGTTAACATAATCAAGAAGGGCAAAACACCTGAATTACCACCGATTAATCTTTATAATTACAAATTTCTGTACAATGCAAAAGATAAGTGTCATGTTGATGATAATGTTTCGGAACCAAGGCTAGTTTATGTTGTAAAATCAGCACGAAAAAATTATGGATTGCGTGAAACCATACGGAATACATGGGGCTTTGAACATCGTTTTTCTGATGTTATAATTAGAACTGTGTTTATGATAGGATCATCAATAGAAGCCGATGATCCAACTCAAAAATTAATTGATTTAGAAGCTGAAAATTATAATGATATCGTTCAATCCGATTTCATAGATACATATTTCAATAATACAATTAAAACAATGATGGCATTTAAATGGATAATACGTTTTTGTCCATCAAGCCTTTTTTATTTATTTGTAGATGATGATTTTTATGTATCAACTAAAAATGTATTAAGATTTATCCGGAATCCATTAAATTATCCAAACTATTTAATTGAAGCGGATGAAACAATAAAAGTTTTAGCACAACAACTATTACAATCAACCGGAAATGTAAATCATACAATAAAGGAGCTATATGAAATACAAAATTTTATTGATCATGGATATGATAATACGATTAATAATAAGAAAAATATAGAGAATATTAAAACATATTTAAATAAAAAATTACATGGTAATATGATGAATCAAAAAAATGATATACCAAAGAATTCCGAACATGAATTTAAAATAAATGGAAACCATATAAAACGGAATCTCTATGACATAGATATATCTGTGAATGCACGTCTTTATGCTGGTTATACGTTCAGTTCATCACCTCACCGTCACAAATGGAGTAAATGGCATGTGAACTTGGATGAATATCCATGGAATCAATGGCCGCCATATGTGACAGGTGGAGCAATTGTTTTATCGGGTGCCGCATTAAAGGATATGTATTATGCCAGCATGTATACAAAACATTTTAGGTGAATATGCCAACCAACAAAACAAAATAAAAACATCGAAAGAATATTAGATCATCTAATTTATTTTTTTTTGTTTAATTGCAGATTCGATGACGTATATTTAGGATTGGTTGCGATGAAAGCAAACATTAAACCATTACATTCAAATTATTTCCATTATTACAAATTATCATTTAACGGTCCAGAAAATTATCAGTATGCAATTGCATCTCATGGATATAGCGATCCAAAGGAATTGAAAAAAATATGGACAAGTGTTAGAAGTGCTGGTTACGCTTAAGATTAATATTAAACAATTTTTATAAACTATTTGATAATAAAATATACCGCAAGGTAAACGAACATGTGCAATTTATAAATTAGAGAGTGGCATTTGTAACATTTTTGAATAATATTTTATAAACATGATAGTAATTATTACGGTATATTCATTGATGTGGATAGAATTAGTAATCAAAATTAGATTGTAAAAACTTGTTAAATCTGGTAATCTACAACAAGTAATTTTGATGAATTTTTGAATATAAAAAATTCATTTTAATAAAATTTGTGAACGAGGTACAATGGATCAGAATTATATTTCCTTATTTTTCAATTAAAAAATAATAGATACTTTCTCTTGACCGTCTGTCTGGTGTAATTAACAATTATAAGATGTAAAGTTTTGTAAACAATTCTCCTAGTTATAGTTAATTCACCTGTAGAAGATAAGTGTTTGAAAAGTGTAACGATTCGATTAAATTTTTCATCATAAAGTTACATGGTTTTATATGGCCTAATATTCAGTTTCAAAAGAACTTATATGTATTCGTAACACTTGTCAAATTGACATAAATGAGATATGTTTTTTTTATTAGCATTTTAATTTATTAGCATTTTTTTGTTGTTTTGCTTAAATTTGTATTATTTATTGGTAAATTGAGTGGTAACTGTTTACTTGGTTAATTTTCTGTAAGTAAGTACGTCAACCAATACGGTGTTAATCAGGAAAACCCAAAATCATTTTGTAATCTGTTGCAAGTTTGAGATGATGATTATTTTATCACCCAAATTTTTTAACTAATTTATAATTTTATATTTTATTACTATAAAAATAGAATCATAAAATTGTGATTATATGGAATACAAGCGAATGTAATAAAACATAGTGTTGTAATTGATAAATAAGATTGGAAATAATGTCAAAGGGAAGCGGATTGTTTGATACATTTTTTGGCCGCCCAAAAATTAAATCACGGCATAATGGCACACATCAACACAATTTACGGCCTGTATCTGGTGACCATACGGCCGAATTAGATCATCAGGATTTGGAAAATCAAGTATATGCTCTTACAATGGAAGAGTTTGATGCAAGATTTGAAGGTTTGCTTGAAGATATGAATATTCCAAAGGATAAACGGGAACCATTATTATCGAAAACATTTAATGAGAAGCGACAAGTAATGATAATGCATCTCAAAGGTAGTACAAATTTAGTATGTTTTTTATTTAAACAGATAATCATTTAAGTGAAATGAAAAAAAATAGCACAAATTAGTATAAAAGAAAACTCATATAATTTCAATTGAATGATCATAAATAATCACATATACAACCCAAAATAAGCATACAAGGTGGAGTACAATAAAATTTTGGTATATTTTTCATTATAATTTTTTTTTTTACAAAGTTTCTATTTAAATATATTTGTGTATGACATTGAAAATACTTGACTCACCCACCTGTTGTTTATAGTGGTAGACTTACCTGTGTGATTTCGTTTATTTTAAAAAGAAAATATAAATATGATTAAGATACATTTGTATTATATTACGTGTGTGTTTTATTTCTTTTTTTTTATTTTAGGTAATACATCGACATTGGATAGTAAAACAAACTCACGATTTGAAAAACCAGCCGATTATGTATATTATTTAAGGAGCCGGGATCATAATGCTGATAAAACTTTTCAATGCATTAAAAGTTTGCGAGTAGATTTAACCAGTAAAACAATAAGTTGGATTCAAGATTTTGGTGAAGATGGTATCAATGAGATTGTAAACGTATTACATGATGCTAAATCAAAAGGATATAATCGTACGGAATTTGAATGTATAAGGTGTTTAAAAGCAATTTTAAATAATACATGGGGATTAAGCCTTATATTGCATCCACCACAACATGGTGTTATAACATTGCTGGCTCAATCATTGGATTTACGTAAACCGAATACAATGTGTGAAGCATTAAAATTATTATCCGCCTTCTGTATGGTAGAAGCTAGGAATGGTTATCAAAAAGTTTTGGCTGCATTAACAAAAAATCAATCTGAACCTGGTCAAAGATTTAAAAATATTGTAAATGGTTTATTTTATGAATATGAAAAAAATGAATCTGGTAAATGGGAACTATGTTATAATTGTCTTGTGTTTATAAACGCGATTGTAAATACACCAACAAATGTACACTTTAGAATCCATTTAAGAAGTGAGATAATGCGTAATGGTCTCTATGATCGGTTTGATGAACTAACAGAAATAATCAGTAAAAGCAATGATGAACAATTAAAAAATCATTTTGAAATATTTAATGACTTACGAGAAGAGGATACCGAAGAAATATCGAAAAAATTTGATAATGTACGTATTGAATTAGACGATATGAATGATTGTTTTGATGTGAATAAAAATATTGTGGTTGATACAGCGGCAGAACCATATTTTTTATCAATAATGCAACATTTGTTATTTATACCGGATAATAGAGAATATCGTATAGCATATTATCAATTAATTGAGGAATGTGTATCACAAATAGTTTTGCATAAAAACGGATATGATCCAAATTTTGCAAGCCGTGATTTTCATATTGATATAACAGAAGTATTGGATACACTTGTTGAGAAATCAAAGGAACAAGACCATAAAAAATTAGAAACATATGAAAAGAAAATTGAATCGTTAGAAATTGAGAAGCAAGAAGCTGAAGCAAAATTAGCTAATTATGAAGAGAAATTGAGACAATATGAATCTGGTGGTGTGATCACACAAGGACAACCTGGAAAATTATCCAATGTAAATATACCGATAGCACCGCCCCCGCCGCCAGGTATGGTTGGTGGTATAATGCCACCTCCACCACCACCAATGCCGGGTAGTAAAGCTGCAGTTATAAGTGGCGGTGTTCCACCTCCACCACCGTTGCCGGGTATAGGTGGTATTTGTCCACCTCCGCCAATGCCAGGAATGGGACCACCACCACCTCCACCTCCGGGAATGGGGTCATCTATACCGATGGCACCAAGACCATTAGTATTGCCATATGGACTAAAACCAAAGAAAAAATGGGATGTTGAGGGTCCAATGAAAAGGGCAAATTGGAAAGCAATTCAACCGCAAAAAATGTCAGAAAAAGCTTTCTGGATTAAATGTCAAGAAGAAAAATTGGCAAGTGATGATTTATTATTTGGATTGAGCTCGAAATTTTCATCAAAACCAATTAAAAAGAAAATAAATGGTGATATCGTGGATCAACCGACGACACTAACGAAAAAACAAGCAAAAACCTTAAAAGTTTTGGATGGTAAAACATCACAAAATATTGCTATCTTGATTAGCGGTTCGCTAAAACATTTATCACATGAACAAATAAAATTACATCTATTAAGATGTGATTTAAGCATATTTAATTCAAGTATGATACAACAATTAATACAATATTTACCACCACCAGATCAGTTAAAACGTCTCAGTGAATTAAAGCGAAATGGTGAAGAACTATTTGGTGCTGAAGAGTTTGTTGCTACATTAAGTGATATAAAACGATTATTACCTCGATTACAAAATCTATTATTTAAATTGTCAATAAACGATATGATAAGTGAAATAAAACCAGATATTGTAGCTGGTACCGAAGCATGTAAGGAAGTTAAACACAGTGCAAGATTTGCTAAGATACTTGAATTAATTTTATTATTTGGTAACTATTTGAATTCTAGTTCAAAGAATGATTTGGCATTTGGTTTTGAAATAAGTTTCTTAACAAAATTAACAAATACGAAGGATCATGAAAATAAATTTACATTAATGCACTATGTTGTTGAAACAATACAAAATAAATTCACAGATTTACTTAATTTTTACGAAGATCTATCACATGTTGATAAGGCATCACGTGTCAGTATGGAAAATATTCAAAAAACAATGAGACAAATGAATTCATCACTAAAAAATTTAGAAAGCGATTTGAATACGAATAAAGTACCACAATGCCCAGATGATCATTTTGTTCAAGTAATGGGCTCATTTGCGGCAGATTGTAGAAAACAAGTTGAAATTTTAGATAAAATGCAGCATCAACTGGAAAATTTGTACAAAGATTTATCCGAATATTTTGCATTTGATTCAAATAAATATACAATGGAAGAATTTTTCTCAGATATAAAAACTTTTCGTGATTCATTTATTGCCTCGCATCAAGATATATTGCGGACAAAAGAAGAGGAAGAAAAACAAATCCGTGCACAGGAAGCTCGTGAACAGGCACAACGTCAATTACAGCAGAGACGTTTACAAAATTTGGCACTGGTTGACATAGATGCTGCTCAGACACAAGAAGGTGTAATGGATAGTTTATTGGAGGCATTACAGACAGGTTCCGCATTTGGTAATAGGGATCAACGAAGAAAACGTGGGAATCGGCCAGCTGGTGCTGAACGTCGTGCTCAATTAAGTCGTAGTAGATCACGCACTAGAATGATTACATCCAATCTAATTATACGCGAAACAGATGGTGTTGTCTAACTTATCGCGTATTTGTGATTAATGTAGTGATAATAAATGAAAAAGTTATAATTCCATTTGCAATGCGATACCATTTTCGTAATAAAATGTATTTTATGTTATTTTTTTTTCTTTAAATTCTGGTTATTTTAGATCATAAAGGATTAAGGAAGTTATTCAATTAATAATGATTTTATTATGTTTGCTTCAATTCCAATTTTTGAGATCAACGAAGTTTAAAAAAGGTGTATTTGTTAATTATTTATGATAAGATATATTTAGTAATAAGAGGCCTTTTTAAATCATTAATGCAATTAAACAAAATGATAATACCAAAATGCAGTTCTTCATAGTATCACTATGACGCTTATTTGGTTAAAAAAATCCATTGTTCTTTCACCAGTAATTCTACATTGATTTTAAATAACCTGTTATCTCTGAATAAACGTTTTTTATTTTAATGAAAATTCGGAAGCCGTTTACCTTAATTAAGGCTGAGGTAAAATATTAAGGTAATATTCCGAAAATTAAATAAGTCATTAATTAAATTAGTAATCTTAAATAATGTTATCTCCATTGAGCGTGATTCATCAATAAAACCATATAATTATTTGACATATTTTTATTATCTTACAAAAAACGGTTTAATAGAATTATTTCATCAAATTATTATTTTTAATTGGCCAATATACCAATGGATGCGAAATGAGAATAGCCTCAATTCATTTGCTAACATTTCATAACTATTTTCAACTGATTAAAAATTATGGCTAAAAAAGTTAAAAATGTTTTTCTCAAAACTACGTTTTCAGAGATAGACGGTTTTATGAAATTACTGTAAAATTGACACAATGAACTTAATTGATCTGTTCGTCAATAAACCGAAAATGAAAACATTTTGGGAACAGAACAGTATTTTCATATTTTATATACAATCATAATATTCAAACTTCTCGAATTATAGTATTGTAATTGCCGTTATCTTTCTTAAGTAATATTTTTTCTGGTTTTTCTGGACAAGACCTAAATTTTCTGTCATCGGTTCTTTTAAAAAGGATAGTTCACTACTTTGGTGACCTGAATTTTTTTATCGTTATCTGATCATTAAACAATTATAATAATAAATAAGAACTAATTGAACTGAATGATTGTTCAAAGTAAGAAGATGAAAAAAAGCTTATAAAATGATATTACATTTATTATAGAATTTACACGAATAAAGCATACTTTGTAATCAAATAGCAAAACTAGAATTTCTATGCAAATATTTTTTCTTCGCGTCGTTTCTTTGATACAACAGTCCCAGGTTTATGTTGTGCTTCTGGATGATTCATTAATTCTGGAGGACATACGGATAATGGACTCCCCAAAATTACTTGTTTTAAATCATAGAATAACGAACTATCATCTTTTGTAAGGAAAGAAATCGCAACACCATTTTTACCAGCGCGTCCTGTACGACCGATACGATGTGTATAATCTTCAATTGTTTTTGCCATATCATAATTGATAACAATTGATACATCTTTAATATCAATACCACGTCCAGCCACATCAGTAGCAACCAATATATCTTTGCTACCATTTTTAAGTGCCGCAAGTGCGTATTCTCTTTGTTCTTGACCTTTGCCACCATGTAGTGTGCACGCATTGTAACCCAATTTTTCCAAACCTTTTGCCAATACATCGGCGCCTTTTTTTTGATTCACAAATATTATTATTGGTGGTTCAATACCTCTATTTAAGATCTCTATTAATTTCTTTCTTTTGTCACCTTCGCCCATCATGTACACGATTTGTTCTGTACGCTCCGTTGGTTTACCAACAGAACCAATATAAACCGTTGCTGGACGCCTTAAATATGTACGTGCTAACCTTTCAACAGCCGGTGGCATAGTAGCTGTAAACATAACCGTTTGTCTATACTTCTTTTTCGAATAGAAATTTTCCATTAATTTTGAGGCATCTTCGGCCTCTTCTGTATCTGGTTTTAAATTTGTTACTGGCATGTATTCTAAAATTTTTTGAACGTCCGGTTCAAAACCCATATCAATCATACGATCTGCTTCATCCATGACGATGTATGTACACTGATTTAGTACCAAGTAGCGATTTTCTAAAACATCAATTAATCGTCCGGGTGTTGCAATAACAATTTCACATCCCAAACGTAGACGGAAGCCTTGTTCTTCACGTGACAATCCACCAACAACAACAACTGTACGTATGCCTAAAGGTTTACCGAATTTATTCGATTCTTCTTCAATTTGTTGTGCTAATTCACGTGTTGGTGCCAAAATCATGGCATACGGACCCTGATCAGCATCTTCCCGTCTTTCAATTTTCGGCAAAGATTGTATCCATACTAGCAATGGTATGAGGAATGCCAATGTTTTACCAGACCCAGTTTCAGCAATTCCAATAATGTCGCGGTTTTGAAGACCAATTGGAATTGCTTGTCGTTGAATTGGTGTGGGTTCATTGTAACCAACTTGATGTATTATATCAAGTATTTCCTTTTGGAAACCGGACTCATCCCAATTACGAATTGGATTAGGTATTTTACCACCTTTAATTGTAATATTATAATCTTCACGGAATATACGCCAATCTCTTTCAGTCATTTCAGTAGCTTCCTTTTCACTCCAATGACGATCATCCCATTTTTGTTTGTCTTCTTTTCGTTTCATTTTCTTTAAGCGATTTTTTTCTTGTTCTTTTTCTGCTTCACTACGACGTTTCTCTAATAAATCACCATAGAATTTGCTTTGCTTTCGTTTTTGTTCCTTTATATCTATTCCCGCAATATTACCGCGTCCAAAGAATTGAACATGATGTCGTTCTTTATAAATAGCATTATAATCTACAGAAGTATCTTCACCGGCATCCCAATCAAAAACGAATTTTCGATCATTTAATCTACGCACTCGACGTTTCTTCTTAATAATTCCAAGATAGCGTTCACGAATAGCTTCCATTTCTTTTTCTTTATCTTTAGTTGATGAATCATCTGGAACTATGGATTTCTTAACGGATGATGACGGTCCGTCTCTATCAATTTCCCGATATCGTTCTCGATTTCGGTCTCGTCTATCATATTCCCTATCTCGATCTCTATCCCTATCACTTTTAATTAATAGCGTTGTTACTGGAATATCACCAAATTTTGGAACCTGAGATTGAGCGGCACGCATTGCTGATACTTCTTCTTGACGTCTTTTCAATGCTTCAGCTGCTCTCTGTTCCTTTGTAATGAATGTAGGTTTGCTACGTTTTTCCTCTTCCTCTTTCTTTTTCTGTAGCAATTCTTCGAGTGATAGTGGTTCCTTTTGAATTTTATATTTATTTACCTTTACATCTTCTTTATTGTCTTCAATCTTCAAGGTAATTTGTTGTTCTAGGTCTTTTTCTCTAGATTTCGATCTGTGAAATAATAAATTGTATATTACATTATTAAAAGAAATGTAAATGGGTGCATTATACCGTGGTCGTTCCTTAGGTTGATTTTTTTCCCTATTTCGATCCACAGATCTTGAACGAGATCTTCTTCTACGATCCTTTTCTCGTTGCCGTTCTTTATCTTTGTTATCACCACGATCCTTAGATCGAGATCTTCTGCGTTTGTCATTTGCCATTATTTTACCAAATATTCTATATGAAGAAAAAAAAACGTTTAAGAAATTTATTCTATCTTTTTGCAAGTACATATACTACTGTATTTTCATATACTATAGAAAAGATATATACGTTTTCTATAATTTAAATATTAAATTTAGCGTTCTATTATTATATCTAGTATATTATTCAATATGAAGAATTCTTAATGAGAATAAATTTTATTTTCACCTAACCTAAAATTAGTAATCTGATTTTATTTTTATAACGTATTATTAATTACTATTTTATATTAAAATGTTTAAGTTCCATTACTTTCTTTGTGTAGAGATAAATTATTATTCTAGGACTGCACAAATATCTTTATTCTTTATCTCCCTCCAATCTGTTTTATTTGTTTACAAACATTGAGCGTCTTTCATAATAATAATCAGGGCCTCTTCGATAAATAGAACTAGAATATACCTAAATGGTGTTATAACTAAGGTCGTTTTCGATAAATTGAACCAGACGGTGTATGGAACTACCAAAACAGAAACAGTCTTCGATAATTGTGGTGTATTATACACAGGTATCCAAATTTAAGCACCAAGATTGATGTTGAGACGCAATTGGAATTGATGGTGTATGCAAATGTCATTTGGTAATCTAACCTATTCGATTATACTTTTATATTCATTTTAAGTTCTTATAATTCATTTAACTGAGCAATCCACTCTCGCGGCGAACTTGTTCACAATTAAACTATGGTATAATAAAAATGAACTGCAGTACTACCGATCCTAAATGAAAGAGTCAAGAGTTGAGTTTTTCACGCTTTTCAAAATAAACGCCAAGGTGACGTTTATACAAAAGTTGATAAAAATCAATGTGTATTTTGTTTACAACTTGTTAAGAAATGGGTAATGGAGTAATCGCGTATCTGCCAAATCGGATATATTATCAGATACGTGACTATTCCATTTAGTTGACGAATATTGGATCTGAAATAAGTAAACAAACAAACAAAAAAATGGCGCCACCATCGAAAACGTTTGTCAAAATTGGAAATTGGGTTGGGTGAGTTTCACGCTAACGTCATTTTAGTCAACACCATATAAAACCCATTGCCCAATTTAATTTTGACAGCAAAGCCACGCTTTGACTCTTGTTTTAGGTTGAGCAGTTAGGATCGGCAGGTAAATAGTGTATACCATAGTATGCCATGGGTACGAGAGTTCTAAATTCAAATCCAATACTTCGAATACAGAAAATGAGATTGTATAGGCCATGTACAATAGTTTGTTTGTTGTGAATGTCTCAAAGTATTGAGCACAAATAAATTGTAAACGGTCTATACAATTCTAAATTGATAACAAATTTATTTAGCCGTGCTTTAGAAAATAATAAACGAATATACCATAACTTATAATTCAGAAAATTATGAAAACATTTTATAACATGCTTTTTCATTTTCACCTCGAATCCCAGTAAAATAAACCTTTTTGAACCATTTTTTGATATGTTGTAGGTGATAATGTGTTACACCTGTGGTTTCAAAGTCATTTATAATGGTGTACAATGTTTACCATAGTTCATTATTCAATGAACGAGTTAGTGTGCACCATTCTGTTATTATACCATTCCGGTGTATTCTGGTTCTAATTGTCGAAGACGGCCATTAATGAATGTCCAACATATATTGTCGCTTCAATTTCATAACGTCATCCCAGCCTGTTAAGACTTTTTGGAACTCTTTTACCACAGGATTTAGGACATCATGGTATAACAATTTATTTGTATCATGGTAAGACATCATGTATGTATGTCCTCTGTGAATATTAGAAAAATCTGAGCTAATCACCGACCAAATTGGTATAGAGTAGAAATAATTTTTTTATATTCTCCATTAATTATACGCCATTTTTAAAATGTCATGTTCGATTATCTCAAAACTAATTTTTTCCGCTTATGATGTTATCAAATTGAAGCGACGATATATCGGTATCAGAAAGATCACTATAATATTTATTCCATGTTTACAAACAAACAAAAAAAACTGACAATAAATAACTCATCAAAAATTATATGAGCGTGTTGAAACTGTCTACTCAAGCTTCACACGCGTAGCAAACGACAATCCACAATCTCAGGCATAAAATAGCAATAAATGTTTAGTTATAGTTATTTATTGAGTAATAGTGCTAAACGCGACGTTAAATTGCGGTTATACGCTCGAATTATAGTTGAGCAGTCCGTCAACAATGCTTTGATTTCAAAATACGCGAATAAATGAAAAGCAAAACTTTTTGTTTAGGGTAAGCAGTTATAGGTTATTCTTTAGCTTGAGAATAGAAATTAACTTTAATGAGATCTAATATTTCTTTAAAATAGTAACTATACTAACAAAATTAATTGTATTAATGGATATGCTGAAGAACCTGCGCGAGCAATCACAGAAGCGGAAGAAATTGATTGCACAAACCGTAAGCTACAAACTTGTTTTTTTAATATATTGGGTAAATAGTAAATAAATCAAGCTATTTTTGTAGTTAGGTGTTGCAAATGTAGATGATTTGAAACATGTACTAGGTACAGCAGATGATGGATCTTTTAAGGTATCTCGAGATGATGAGGAGCCCAGTAGTACTAAGAAAATACAAACAGAGAATCAGTTTTACAGAGATTCTTCAACGTTCTTAAAAGTAAGCAAATAGTGATGAATTATAGCTTGATTTCAATTATAATTTTATTTATAAATGAATTTTAGGGAACACAATCGTCCAATCCACATAATGATTATTGTCAACATTTTGTGGATACCGGCCAACGGCCACAGAACTTTATACGCGACGTTGGGTTAGCGGATCGCTTTGAAGAATATCCAAAATTGAGGGAATTAATTAAGCTGAAGGATGAATTAATAGCCGAAACAGCAACTCCGCCAATGTATCTTCAGGCTGATCTGAAAACAATTGATTTGAAAACTTTGGGCTCAAAGTTCGATGTGATTCTAATTGAACCACCGTTAGAGGAATATGCGCGTGGCGGTGCCGGTGTGTCAGTAGCCGGATCAACTTCGAATGCTTTTTGGTCATGGGATGAGATAATGGCATTGGAAATAGGAGAAGTTGCAGCTCATAGAAGTTTTGTATTCTTATGGTGTGGCAGTGCAGAAGGCCTCGATTTGGGAAGAAATTGTCTTAGAAAATGGGGTTTCCGTCGATGTGAAGACATATGTTGGATACGTACAAATATTAATAATCCTGGACATTCTAAAATTCTTGAATCAAAATCAGTATTTCAACGTACCAAGGAACATTGTTTGATGGGTATTAAAGGAACCGTTCGTCGGTCAACTGACGGTGATTTTATTCATGCTAACGTTGATATTGATTTGATAATATCGGAGGAAGAGGATTTCGGAAGCGTTGAAAAACCGATCGAAATTTTTCATATCATAGAACATTTTTGTCTAGGACGACGCCGATTACATTTGTTTGGACGTGATTCTAGTATTCGTCCTGGTTGGTTAACCGTCAGTTCAGAATTAACCAACTCGAATTACAATGCTGATTTGTATGCTTCTTATTTTGTTGAGAATACAGCGACCGGTTGTACAGAACGAATTGAAACATTGAGACCGAAAAGTCCACCAGCTAATAGTAAAGTGATGCGAGGCAGAGGCGGACGTGGTAGCTATATGAGAGGTCGTGGCAGACCGCGATAATTTTATATTAATATTCCTAAAAAAAACTAATAAAAAAATTATATGAATAAATAGAGAAACATAGAAATCAAGTTTAATTTAATTTGTAATGTAATGATGCCTGAGACAGTCTCGCCGTTCTGAGCCATGTCATGGACAAAGTTGCGATAGTCAAAAACTTCCATGTAAAAACTTGTAAAATTTAATGAAATCATATGAAAGCTAATAGACTTGTCGCTTCGAATTTTTTAACACATGAACGCAGAACAAATGATATTTAAAAATATAAAAAATTATTTGTTTTTGTTATTTTTGGGTTCATTTCAATATGTTGTTTGAAGAATTTAAAATTAGGGAAATTCTTTACGATATAAAACTTGGTGGTTATAACGATTAATTTCCTGGCTATTTTGTAACCATTTATAGCTCCAGTTTCATGTTATCATTAATGAATGTTCAACATATATGTTTATCAGTATGTATCAGAAAGATCACTAAAAAATTCCATGTTTACAAAAAAAAACATCAGGCCGTGTAGATATTGTAAAATGTTTGCTAATACACCTATCCCCCGATTTACACGGTACTTTTTTTA
>JXOR01000894.1:0-154115 GCA_001014335.1 Coboldia fuscipes | reverse complement strand
CCATTTACACCCATTTTTCAATTTCATGTTTCCGTCGCATTCAGTTGAAATTCATTTTCTTGATTTCTATGCCTGCCTCGGGTCCAGTCTTTTTAGGAATTATCATCCAAGTATTTTAAATCATGCAAGTAGTACTTATTCGATTCGAAAATAATTTTCAGATTCTACAGTGATTTTTGTAACTACCGGTACTGTGGAGCACTTTTAGCAATGGCTCTGAACACAAGGGACTTGTTAAAGCCACAAACTGTCCTGCAACAATTGCTCGAGGAGATTAATTTTCAACGGGCCAAAGAAATGAGGCACCTTCTAAAAGATGGTAATGATTACCCTTTTGGATTATCGATTTTTTCTACATTTAATTTTAAATTGTCGATTTCCACGCAATTTTAGACGGTGGTTTTGTTGTTTTGCAAGGCACAACTTATTGGACGGATCTATTTGTTCGCCACTTCCTATTCCAGTCAGCCAACGAAAGTATAATTGACTCGGATGATCTCTTGTTCTTTGTCCGCAAGAAGCACGTTAGAGGCAGCTCACGTAACATGCCAAAATATGATGTAAGAAATAATCAATTGCGTTGCAATTTATGCTCATTTCATAATCAAATATTTTAGATTGATGTTGATGTGTTCAGAAAAGACTCAAAAAAATTACCAATCGGTGATCCGGACGTCGATTGGGAGGAGACTGTTTATTTGAATCTAGTTATTCATCAGTTTGATTACAAGTTAACATTAGCTATATGCACTCGTACATCGCCTAAGGAATTGCAGGTCTTACGTAGGCACACTCAACGGGTTTATGCGTCACCCAGTCGCAGGAAGATGGACACGAAAGGTGAAAGTGAAGAGATGACATTCCCACATATTTGTTTCATGGTTGATAATTTTGATGAGGTGTTCAGTGACATTATGGTGAGGGATGGCGAAATGGTCTGCGTTGAATTGGTGGCCAGTGATAAGGATGGATCTGTTCAGGGTGTAATTTTTCTCGGATCAATTCGATATGATGCATTAAAGAAAGTTTATGATGCCAGAGTAAGATAGCAAAGCGATATTTATTTTTAATTTCTATAATTAAATGCTTGCAATAATATTGTAGCAATCGAGTCTGGGTTCCAAAGTAGCACAAAGAATGACATTTGGATTATTTGCCGGTGGCCAACAGACCCGATGTGAATTCGTTCGAATGAAGGGTCCTCAGGGTAAAGGCCATGCAGAAATGGCGGTGACGAAACCAAAAGGTTCGGGGGTAGAAACACCCACCAGTGAACCTGGGTAAGCTTTGGATATACAACATACATGAATTTGAATTTAATATAATTGATTCCATGTCTCTGTGTAGATTCTCAGCTACAGAAATGTGGGACGAGTGGGATGAGGATCCCGATGATTTTTTTAATTACAAACATCAGAGACGATTAAGCGATCCGTGTTCTAATATAAACAACTTTAGCCGATTCGCCTTTCGCTCCAGAGGTGGTGGTATGAACGACACTGCACAATCAAAGGCACGATCCGAAAACGAAGGCTTAGATGCGTTGGGCAATGAAATATCTGAAATAGAGGCTGGTGATCTGAGAGATGGTGAGTAATTGTGTGTAAATTTAAAGTATTTTACCGATTGCATGATGACACATTAAATATGCTTGTGATTCAGTATTTTATAGCCGATGATAGTTCAGAATCTTTGTTTATTGCTAATCTTTATTATGATAACAATTACTTGTTGTGGTTTAAAATTTTTCATAAGTTCAGAATTCAATTTAAATAGCTTATTGTGAATCATTTTGATTACATGTGATATTTGAAAATTAGAGGCTTTTAAAAACTCTCTCGCAAAATACGAAATATTGTCAATTTTTAGCCCAACAATAACGAGAATTAGTTTCTTGGTATCTCTTCTTAAGAGATAATTTAATTATACTAGACAATCCGTGGTCTTTCGTATTTTATTCTTAATCACGAGAGATAAATTCATAGAAACCATAGCAAAATTTAATTGAAATGGAAAGCGAGTTAAAAAGAGTACTGCAATATTTTTGTAACTGCTTAGCATGAAGTTAATTAATTACTCAAATTTAATTCCTAAATTATAACGCTGTTGACCTTCAAAAATTTTGAGATAAGGAAGAACAAAAAAAATTGTGTTCACTGCGTTTGTACCCCTGATGGGACTCGAACCCACAATCCCCGGCTAACTCAAATAGCGTTACACTCATAGTAGTACAAAAATCGTACTATTATTAAAACTCTTATACGAACTGTTTGTGGTTATTAGGAGGCCGGTGCCTTATCCATTAGGCCACAGGGGCGACAGCTTTTTGTGACAAAAAATTTACGGTGCTACTAAAATCTACCGGCTGATAAAATATAACAAATTTTCTGTTGATATTATCCAAAGCAATTATATTATAAAGAAACGTACTATTTATTCGTTAGTTCACGTATACATTGTTCAATACATATCCACATCAAATGCAATTACACCGTGAATATTATCCAATGATACAATAGAAATCAGAAAAAAAAAATTAAATTTGTTCTGGAACTCAATATCATTCTGTTGTTACGATATGTAGGCATTGAAGGGGTGCTACGTTACCAATTTTCTCTTCATTTCCCGTCAGAAGGATATGAATTTATAACACATTGATGCATGTAACATTCATCTACTACCCTATTTTATATCACTTAGTTGTTGTATTCAAGTAATTTGATGTTTTAATGAACATATTTTTTTTTTTTGGCCTTTTTGCACATTTCTTTTTTAAACTCTTATTCCTATCAATATCATTTTATTAAGTAAAACCGAGGAAGCAGGACAAAAAAATAATGAAATTAACTCCCAAATACAAATTAAAACCAAAAAAAATTTGAAAGACCAATATACACACACAAGAATGTTAGGCTAAATTCTGTGGTGATTGTAGCGTTACCGTGATAAGCTAATTAGTAGACAAGGTGTTCTTTTTATTTAACATTATGAGTTTGTGTTATTAATTATTTCTCTTGTCTAACTTCGATTTATAGATTGTCCTGCTTCCTCAACACCATCTAAAACCGTAAAAGATTCATCGACAACATGCTGCTGTTTCAACAAAACAAGGCATTCAAGTATTTATGGATCAGATGAAATGTCCGATATGTACTCTCGACCAATTGATGATATGAGTTCACCAGCATGTCTGGCTGATGTGCCATTATCTTATTGTAAACAGAAATCAATGAACTTGCTAAATGTTGAAAGTGAAATTGAATTATCGCATACGAAAGATATTGCAGCTAAAAAAACTAAAACAGATTTAAAATCACATGAAACTGTTTTAAATAATAATAAGAAAATTGATGATGATTTCGAAGTGGGTGATGATGCAATTGATGCATTAACTGATAGCAATATTATTGAATTTAATTCAGATCGTGTCAGATATCGTAATGATCCAACCGATGGTTTACTTGTACGAGTTAGAGGCAAAGAAGAATTGCCAGCAAAAGAATCATTGAATGCTGTGAATCTACCGAAAGAAATAGACTTAAATACTAATACGGTAACGACTGTGAAATCTCCGACATCTATAACGGATAAAAATGAAAATCAATGTAAATTTATCAAAAATAAAAGTGATTTATTGAACGGAAATAAAACTGTTAAATTGACAAGACTGCAACGACGTCGATGGCAATACTGTACATTGCCAAGAAAGGCTAAACCATCATTTCAATGTCATAGAGGACCCATAGAATTGGGCCATCGTCGTACACCAGATGGAACTGATATTTATTATTGGTGTGATCTACCAAAGAAGATATTCAAAGGTTTTTATTATAATTTTATTGTTTGCTTTCAATTTATGCCCTTCTCTCTATCTGATTAATTATTTAAATTCTATGATATTCTTTATCTGATTTTAATTAAATTTCCCATTATAATTTGTCATTACAGAGCTGGATGATGGAGCATACAACCCATTATGGGCAACCAGAGGTTTTACGCAAACCTTCCATTTTTGGAAGGAAAATAAACGACAACAATCTACACCATTAAACGCATTTCTCACATACGTTACACTTCCATGGTGGAGTATAGCCAAAGGTAATAAATTTCAATATTAAGCCTTTTCGTTATAACTAAAAGATATTTTTTCTTTGTAGATTTATTAGATAATCGCGAAATGCCGATATTAACATTCTAGCGTATATAACAAAGGACAACTTCAATATTTTCTTGCATAAGATTTATTTAAAAGTTTTACCAAAATTAATTACATATGATTTTCATTGGATCTTCGTTTTTTTTGTCCACACCGAATGTGATCTATGTTACTTAAAAATCATTATCTTGGATATCTTTTTGTAATATTTTTTAGTTCTGTGATAACATAATGGAAGTATAAATACATGAATCACGATATTAATTGATGATTATGATAAATAGCTGATAATTGACCAAACATTCGTTACAGTGCGACAGGAATCGTTGATACAGTTTGAATATTTGATGGGCGGCTTAAAGATATGTTTGCTTCTTTATTACACTTCTCAATATTGGTTGATTGTGTTACTTTTGACATAAGTTTTTCTCTGCCTTTAGGCTGGAATACATTCCAGAAACTGGATCCACCAAATTTTTGATCGCCACAAGGTTCACGTGGATGAAGGCTTGCCAGAAATCGTTTTGATCGTTCTTGTTTCTTCAAATTCTACAACGAAAAAAAAAACAATTTGAAATTTAAAATTTTACTAATTACCGTTCATCTAACTTACAATATCTGGCTTATTTTTACACATGCAACGAAGGAGAGGAGTCTGATGGTAAGCTTTCTTAAAAGTGTCATTTGTAAGGCCATAAATAATTGGATTGATAGCAGCATTCAAATAGAGTAAATAATGTGATGTATACCAGAGGACACTAAATGGTCCTTCCACTTGATTGATAGTGACTGAATCTTTCAACATTTGATTTCTGATGAATACCAATGCAGTGAATGGCACTCGTAACACAACAAAGCTAATCACTATTATAAACAACATTTTAGCCACTTTTGTTTTATAGGAAATTGCTATGGGGTGTTCTCTTTTAAGTACTTGTTGCTCATATTTGTCAAGCTGTTTAAATATTTAATGAAAATTTATTAAAATCAGAATACACATGAAAATTCTTTACCTTGTAGAAAATAGCAGAATAACAAAATACCATTACAGCCAACGGAAGCCATACCATTATTGAAATGATCACATGCCAATAAATAGGAAGGATTGAAATATTCTCCGTACAGTATTTCTCCACAAAATTTCTCCATTGCCTTTCCTATTAATCAAATAATTGTTAAAATGCGAAATTATTTTAATATATTTATTATATAAAGCATACTCTGTAGTTCCGATAAATAATCAAGGGTATGGCCAAGGTGAATCCGATGACCCAAGAAAGTACCATGAATATTTTTGCTCCTCTAATAGTTAAGCGTGTTTCTCGTGGTAAAACAATTGCAGTTAATCGATCATAGCTCACCGCACATAAATTTAAAACGGCTGTTATCAAAAATGCTCCTACAAATATAAAAGTATATGTAAAATGAAACTATCGTTATGATTCAATTAATTTTACCTTGCAGGAATCCTTCAGTTTTACAACCAACCGCACCAAGTTCATAATTCTGATAGAAATCATGTACTACAAACATGGTAGGACAAATTAAAATTGTTGCCAAATCAGCAGCAGCCATGTTAGCAATCAGTAAGTTTGTTGCAGTTCTTAGTGGTTTATTGGCCAGGATTATGTTCATCAATAGGATATTCCCAAAGATACCAAATAATATAACCGGAATGATAGTTGCAGTTTTTGAAATCACTTGAACTTGATTTTGAATAAACCAAATCTCTCGCGGAAAATCATACTGGCTATAGTCAATCTGCAATACAATACAACAACTTAATACCCAATGCAATTATACTATCCTGAATAGTCTCAACTGAATCCTCTGCCATTGCACAACAAAAAACCTATTAATTTTATCACACCAAACTATGATTTGCTATTAAACTTACTAAATATTGATACTTACTAATTTTGGTTCTACACAAATTTTTTCAAAATGTAAATTCATTTTAATAAAGTGTCCACTTAATGAAATTAACGCGCATTTGATAAACCTTTTGTATTATGAATGAATCCTGACATGAAGGTAAACATAATTGAAAAATTCAGTCCATTATTTATGGCCGTTACGACACCAGATAACATTTTATCACTTATGTATATTGATTGGTAGAGAAATTTAGGGGTATGAGAGCGATGATCATAAAATAAGCTAACACTCATAATGATATTGTAGTTATAATGCAAATCAATTTTCATTGACTCAAAACACACCATAGTTTGAGGAAAAGAGCATAAAATGCCGCATTTTCTTTCTTATCTCAATCGCAATCAATTAACGGTCGGAAGAGTTAAATGAATTCATGTGGTGTCGTATAAAATATTCACAGTAATTAATATTCTTGGAAATTACAATTGAAAACATATTTTATTCTCATTTCCGGATTTTATGTAACATATAATACATACCATCATCCATGATGTTGTATTAACATAATTATTGTGTATCTGATTGTTGATATCATAATCTGGATCACTTAAAGTGATGTTACTGTAAATAAATTATAAATTCATTTACACCTCTAATGGTAATTTACATATGGTAAAACAATCTAATACCTGACACATTCAATCAATGGATCATTTTCATAGTAACTACTATTTTTCCACAATGGAAACTTTGTAATGCACATTACACATTTAATTTGATTTAAACAAATTTAAATTTATTTAATTTATTTTTCTATTTACTTATATATTGTATGTTCACTGGATAGAACGCAACTGATTTGGAGTCATTTAATTGAATATGCTGTTACTTTATTGTTTCAAAGTGCTTTATCTATTCAGTTAATTGACGAGTGTTAAACCATTATGTAAATGTTGAGAAATATCAATCAGTTACATAGAATAAATTTTCGCTTGATAATGCGGGTATTAGCAAATTTGGTAATCAGATCATAAATTAATTTCTGAAGATAATCAAAGTTAATCAGAGTTATTCAACCCATTCTAATAACTAAATTTTCAGTAGTTAATCATATACCTGAAATATAGAGTCCAACCTTCCAACCTCTACAGTTTGAGTTTTATTGAATATCTGGAGAATGATATCGTTAGCAAGAAACTATTACAACGAGTGTAAATAAGCGTATAACAAGTCCGGAACAACAAGCAATTTATTCTGAGACTCAATGATTACAGACAGTGAACTTGGGTATTACCTTGAAGGATTTATTCATAACTATGTTATTTCAACTGCATAGACTAGTCTCTCAGTACATTAAATAAATTCAAATCCTTTATTTCTTCTAAGATATGTCAGCACCACAGTAATCAGATTCAATTAATCCTTTATTACGACCGCGTCCTCGACCTCTACCACGGCCACGTCCTCTTCCCCTTCCTGGTCATCTTCGTCCATCATCAATACCAGACAAATCTATTAATATATAGTATGCCGATTAAAAATAAAACATTATTATATTAATAATGAATCAAAATCACCTATATTACTTGTTGTCTTCTCCAAGTATGCTAATGGTCCAGGATGTATATTCTGACCCATTCCAAAAGAGTTCCTTATCGGTTGCATATGATGCATTTGCTGTTGCATATTGTAAATTTGCTGAGGATTTAATGCCTGACATAAAAATGTTTTGTTTTTTTCATTAAAGGACGTTAATCCTGAATTTTCATCAATCTAGAGTTTTGGAACGTTTGGATACGGTAAATAAATACATAGTGATTTTGGTTTTGATAATTTAGAAAAACACATACTGAAATTATTAAAATAAAAAACCAGACGGGTATAAAAAAAAACTGGTAGAGAAAAACCGTGAAAATTATAAAGATATTGTTTTTTATTCACAGGCCAATGGCAATTATAATAAAAAAATTTATTAGCAGTTTTATTCGTCTTATTTAATTTTGTTTGAAAAATAATTAAGTTATACTAAATAATTGGTTAACACAGTGTAAAGAATAATTAAAGGGTATGATGAGTTAATAATTTTTTTCGTTATGTTATTTACGTACAAAATAAAATAGTATATCAGATTTAGACAATTAACTAATTGCATTAATTCTAAATTTACCAATTAAAATAGAAATAATTCTTTCTCGATTACCATCATCTCCATATAATCAAGATATTAATGTAATATACCTTATTTACTAACGATTTCTTATATACCTTAAATTCATACTTATAATTGTGTTAGAATACCTAGGTAATTTAAATATGTATAATGCAAGATTTAAATGCAATATCAACAAATAAAAACAGGATAGTTCTATGTGATATATGGGGTCTCATTTCATCACTTTTTCTTAACATATTTACGTGGTCTTACCTGATTCTGTGGTTGTATGGGCGGCTGTTGTTGCTGTTGTTGTTGTTGCAACATTTGTTGTTGCTGCTGTTGTTGCATTTGTAAATGTTGAGCCTGCATTTGCATATTATTACCCGGTATTCCAGTTAAACTATTATTTCCCATTAAATTTACGCTGTTTCCACCGAATGAACTTAGGGGGCCAGATGCTGGTCGCATTTCTCCCATTGATTCAGTAAGCTATGAGTAAAAATGATAATCAACATCGGTGATATAATAATCACTAGGTAATACATACTTGTTTCTGGCCATCTAATAAACTACGCCACTCTTCAATTTTCTTATAATGCCTTAGTATTAATTCGTCTTTCCTAGCAATTTCAATATTAAGATCTGTATTCTCTTCCCGTAGTAAGAACTCGGGTTTTACTCCCATCAATAAAAGACGTTTCTGCAAAAAGAAAGACTCCATTTGCCTGGCCAAATCGATGAATTTTAATATTGTTTGATCCACTTCCAGATTCACTTCACTTTTCTCTATTCCAGCATTCGATTCTTGTTTAGTTAATGCATGCACACACGCCTATAATCAGTAGCGAATAATGTGGTATCCATATTATTGTGCAAAAAAAACTTTTATATTACCTTAAAACTGTTTTCAAATTCATCCATTATGTTGCCCGACTCTGAAGAATTTGCAGCCATTGCTTCAATCCTTGGGACGCTCACGATGTTCACAAAAAAATCACGTTTCTATATAGTCGTAGGAACTATAAACCACAAACGCTATATAGCAGCCAATAATATCCTCTGCATTGTGCACTATTCCGTTATCAATTTCTTCCGATCCAATCGGGACTGAATAAGGACTCTAAATGTTATTAGGAATCTTCTGCAATAACACCTACGGCGCTCGAAAAATTTTCCAATAAACACAGAATGTAAACACAACACCGGGTTACCAGCCGGTGCAGACAGCATTGAAACGTCAAAAGTGGTTTCGCCTTGTTTGTTTACGTTGAAATAAACAATTCTTGAAATAATCAAATTCACACGCTTTAAAATACGTTATTTATGTTTTTATTATTTAATTTATTACCACTAAAACGAAATGTCTTCGACTGAGATAAGTGACAAAGATAGTGATTCACGGAGTCAACAGAATGGCATTGAAGAAGAGGACGATGAACCGAGTCCTGAATTTCAAGAATATTGTCTTAATCTTTTGGGGACACGAAAAAATGAAAAGTGCAGTAAAGGTAGTTACTCAATCATTCCCAAATTTTATCAACGACTACCTAAAGATCCAGACAGTTTAGAACAAAAACTAAGAGAAGAAGCAAGAGCGCAATTTCTGCAAAAACGCAGTAAGGAACTTTTAGATAACAATGAGTTAAAGGCGCTATGGGAACTATTGGACAAACATCATTCTCCACCAGTTATCAATGGTGAGAAATTTATAAACTACGACAATTATTTGAACGTAATCAAGGAATCAAATAATAAAATAAGGTAAAACGCTTCCATTGCTAAATACTATGGTTACTTATTTTTATTTGTATTATGTTTTAGAATATATTTAACTGCCACAACATTTGCAAAATTCCTGGTGAATAGTGGACAAGCAGGAAAGGTGAGCATAGTGTCTTTATTGAACTATACAATGAGAAAAGTTTGCCTGCAACAAACACGTATCGGACTATCACTATACGATTATACTGGCCAAGGATACTTAACAGAACCCGTAAATACCCGTTAATCAATTGTATGTTTAAAATTATAATAATTCGATTTAAATTGGTTTTAGAATATGGAATCCTATATACTTGAACTTATTCCGACTTTGGCACAATTGGAGGGACTTGAGAAAACCTTCCATAGTTTTTATGTTTGTACTGTAGTGAGGAAATTCTTCTTTTTCCTCGATCCGATGCGAACTGGTCGCATTAAAATTCGAGATATTCTAGCTTGCAATTTTCTTGATGATTTATTAGAAGTGAGTAGCACTATTATCTATATCCCTCTATTCCTTTTAATTCAAGTTTAATACTATTCAGCTAAGGGATGATGGAATACTGAAAGACTCTCAAGATGGTAATTGGTTTGCTGCCCAACCTGCTCTGAGTGTGTATGGCCATTATTTAAATTTGGATAAGGATAGAAATGGGATGCTTAGCAAAATTGAGCTAGCCGGGTACTTGCACTGATCTACTTTAACTTATATGATTATTTACTTAATGTATATTATCTTATAGCTATGGTTCAGGAACACTAACGTCTGTTTTCTTGGATCGTGTGTTTGAAGAATGTCTCACTTATGATGGTGAAATGGATTACAAATCTTACTTGGATTTTGTCTTGGCTTTAGAGAATAGACATGAAATGCAGAGTATCCAGTATCTGTTCAAGATATTGGATGTGGATCACCAAGGATATTTAACTGCTTTCAATCTGAATTTCTTTTTTAAAGGAATTCAAGCTCAAATAATTGCTCATCGTGCTGAGGATGTTAATTTTGAAGATGTAAAAGATGAAATTTTCGATATGGTTCGGCCGACTATTCCTAATATTATTACATTTAAGGATCTTATCCGATGGTATGACATATGATATTCGGTTAAATATAATAGTGAAATTTAATTACCCATTTTTTATTTCAGTGGACAAGGAGAAACTGTTATCTCAATTTTAATAGAATTTGATCGATTCCACGCATATGAGAATCGTGAAGCTATAGTATTGGATCCAAATCCGGATGATATTCATAATTCACCTAAGTGATTAAATTATAATTTAAGTAAATGATAATTTGTATAAAAGAAACGTTTAGTTGTATACTAAACTTGCTAATCATAGGCTTGTATATTTTCGATTTCTATTACAAATTCAAAGAAATAGTATTTATATTTCATTGCTCAATACATTTTTTACATATACATGGTGTCTGCATTGTACATTTTCCGCAAAAATATTATTCACAGTTTGAACAAATTTTGCTAGTTTTATCCTATCCTTTTTGGGATAATACAGTATCCTATTTGACAGATCGTACGTTGATAAGAATCTGTGGTAAATTTCGGACTTCTCTAACATCAGCGGCAAGTTCTTCTGCTAACTTGAATAAAAATTCTTGTTTCGTGATATTTTCTCCTGTCGTTTCCTTGTACAAAATTAAAGCATTTATGCCAGCAAATTCAAGGATATTGAAAAATATTTGGAGGGGCCATCTGCAAGCCTTAGATTTTGTAGAAAACTTGGCGACGCAAGTGCCATCTGCATTAAGCTATAAAAATTCGTGGATGACAATAAAATTTTCATTGAAGTTCGACCGCAACTTGGTGGAAGAAATAAAACTAGTTGAATGGTAATTGGGTTAAATACTGCCCATTAAGTGAACTCGACTAGATAAGCTCGCGATTTGTGGAACAGATAGTGAAACGGTACGTGAGAGAAACACATTCTAGAGAATTGTAAGTCTGAAACGAAGACCTTTGGCGTGAGACGGGTGACTCGGTACCTCTAAACAATAGGTTGTTTTTATAGTCGGGGTGTCTGCGACGAGGATATAGGAATTTCAACATTCGCCATGGCCGCATCTCCGGTAGTCCTTCAAGCTTCTGCAAGACATACATCAACCGTAAGTTACTTTCAGCTAAAAATTGCATCTAAGGTTCTACGGTGGAACGGAGAATTTGTAGATTTTAATATTCCTACTGCGATGAATCCAAATTTGGATTTTATGTCCTTCAGTGTTTTCCATATCACAAACTTCTTTGTGCAACCTTATGCTAATTATATTATATAATGGGGGTAATACTAAAAGTATAACTTGACCTTAAACTGGAAAAATTATGTAGGAAAATCAATAAGTACAGAACACCCTATTAATAATCAATAAACATTTTTCCAGCTAATTTTCCTACATGGACTCGGTGATACGGGGTATGTATTTACTTGACTACATCAGATTTTAATAATGTTTTCAAATAAATTTGGTTTATATTATAGATACGGATGGAGCAGTGCTCTTGGTATGATACGTCCTAGCCATATGAAAGTGATTTGCCCAACTGCACCTACAATGCCGGTAACATTGAATGCAGGCTTTTCAATGCCATCTTGGTTTGATTTGAAGACTTTAGAAATTGGTGGACCAGAAGATGAACCAGGTATTATTTCTGCCTCTACGAAAATAAAGGAATTAATACAATCAGAAGTTCAGGCGGGTATTCCATCAAACCGAATCATTTTGGGTGGATTTTCGCAAGGTGGTGCATTAGCACTTTATACTGGACTGACAATGGAAGAACCACTTGCTGGAATAGTAGCATTGTCATGTTGGTTACCAGTTTATAAACAATTCCCATCAATTAAACAGGCTGCAAGCTCGCTACCGGTAATTTAAATTTTTTTATTCATTTCTAATAATCGATTTGTTATAATTAAATTGATTTCAGATTCTGCTTTGCCATGGAGACTACGATCCAGTGGTACCATATAAATTTGGTCAATTAACGTCTAGCCATTTGAAAACATTTATGACCAATACCACATTTAAAACTTATCGTGGTCTCGGTCACAGCTCTTCCGACGAAGAAATGGATGATGTGAAGGTATTCATACAATATTTATGCTGATTCTTTCAATGCATTTATTTGAAATTCAATATTCATTTTATAGGATTTCGTCAATGACAAAGTTCCAAATCAGTAAATTAATTTAATGAGAGGAAACATCTTTGTGCGGGTGATTTATGTCTTAATTATTATATGAATAATGCGTATTTCAAACACAACAGTGTGATATATAATAAAATATATGTCAACATAAGAAAGAATTCTGGATAATTTTATAGATAATAATAATTTTATTTTGTGCCAGATATTCTGACTGGTGAACGAATTATGTCGCATTGCATGCCGTAGCACATTCATCATAAGTTAAAAAGTTATTATGAGTTCCTCGACATCCACCATAAATAAATGGTACACAATGACGAGAAGCAGGATCATAAGCATAGCGTTCATAACGACCTCGACATGGACCAGCTTCAATTGATTCGGCACAATACACTGTAATAAAATTCCATCTTATAAAATCATCTAATTTAGATCTCATATCTAGATTACCTTTAGCAGTATCTGCATCAATATTACAATCTACAGATTGTTGGCAAACTTTTTGTTGATTTAATTGAATTCGATCAATACATTTTTGATGGAATTCTGGTGGCAACAACAGCAAACGTGTTCTAATTGTAATACCTCTGCCGCATGTTTTAGTGCATGGACTCCAATCACTCCATGGTGTTGTTGGACACATCGGATCAGGTAATTCAAGATCATTTAATGAGCACTCCGGTTTCATACATTTTTCTTTTTCAACTGTAACAATAAGGATACTTAATTATTTACTGGATCGATCAATTGTTTTATAAAATTATTTGCACTTACCAATAGAAATGTGTGGACATTTCTTACGTCCCATATGATCAATGAAAGATCGCGTACGCATAGAAACACCGACTCCACATGTCTGAGAGCAATCACCCCATGCTTAAATAATATAAGTAAAATTACATAACTTTTATTTGCTTTCAAGGAGAGATTTGCTTTTTACCAGACCACTTAGTGGTTCTACAGACACCAACTCCTTCACCTGCATCATCTACATTAGCTGAGCTAGCTGCTAAGTTTTCATCTTCATCATCAGTTTCGACATTATCTCTTGAGATACAACAAATATAAACCGTTTGAATTGTTAGCAATTAAAATACAATCTTACATGCATTCTGCGACATCAGCAACACACATCTCTTTACTAATTAATTGGCGTTTGCAATTTGCTTTGTTAGCTGCTACCTGGCTAACATAAGCTCTTGTTCTCATTTTTAGACCTTTGCCGCAAGTCACTGAACAAGGTGACCAATCACTGTATGGTGATGTTTCACATTCGGCTATAATGATAATTATATACTTCAAATTCTACACTTATTTAATAATATTTATCGGAGATAAGCCTACGAGCAACAGTTGATTCATCATCAGAATTTTCAGCTACATCCAATACTTGCTGCAAGAAATCATCGTCACAACTTCGTCGAATATTTCTTTCTTTACGAATATAAAGTCGTGCTAAAGGTGGATAAGAATCAGCATTTGGATTGTATAAAGGTGCACGTGGATCTTCTGGATACATAGTCGTTATGCGATGCATTCGTTCTCTAGGAAAGGTTTCTGCATTTGGTGACTAAACGGAAAATACTATCATTATTTGTTATTCTATTCAAATTTGAAAATCGTTACCATATAAGAGATACCATGATCAGTACCAGCATCCCATAAATACAAATCAATATCTAATGATTCTTGCCAAGTACAATTCTTTAAGCATAGATTTAAACCAGATACACCCAAAACCCAATCAGGCGATGGTCCTATCATTGAGGCCAGTGATAATTTTGGATGCTTTCTGTCAACCTTAAAGTGACTGGAAGTATTTTGATTTACATTTGGGTACCATAATCCGGCTGCTTTAATTAAGGTTCTAAGACGCGGACCTTTGGCTCTTAATTCAGTTTCCATTAAACGAATTGAACCCCATTCAGCTAACGATTTAAAACCGTCACTGGCTATATGATTTTCACCCCAAAACGAAAAGTTTGTGTCATGGGTTGCTCCAATAATATCAGAAAAATGTGTTAACCATACAGCGAACGGATAATCTTTTGGATGTGTTTCATTTGTCCATAATCCTTCAAAGATGAACTAAAATTCAAAAAAATTATTGTTAGTAACTTATAAACAGTTAATTATCAACAATTGATTACATTATATTTAGCTTCATCACACGCACAACATTCTTCATCTGCTTCAGCTGGAGTTCCTCTACTCTCACATATAACTTTTGATAATTCGCCATCGTCGGCAAACCAGGAACTTCGATTTTCATATACCATTGCAGCTAAAGCCACACATCCCGAACCTTTAGAGGGTGCCACCCACATAGCTTGGATTTCGGTTTTCGCTAGATCATCAACCTGCGACACTGTATTGATACATTGTTCACTGAATTTGGCCAATGAATCTGGAAATAATTGGAATCGTCCTACTCGTTGTGGACTGCCAGATGTAAACCGTGAACGACGACGACTTGCCGTAGTATTTGTAGCCAAAGCAGCCAATGTAAAGTAACTAAATTGTTGAACTTTATTGTGTGTACGTGATCCAAGGAGAAACACTGTATTTCAATTATATTTATTAATTGACCGAACATTTGAACTTAGATTTTAACTGTTGATTATTATTACCATTATAAATTTTTCCTGGTACATATCCATTTTCAACGTCCTTTATAATTATTTTATAACCATTGTCGCCCGTCTTTTTTCGTCCATGTGGAATACGCCATGGAGTACGACTACATCCTAAACAAAAGCCAATTAGGACAAGGAATACTATTAATTTGCACAGCATTGTGCTACGCTTTGTCTTAAATGTGATGTTAACAAAGCGACAATTTAACTGAAACTGAAACTGAATTAAGAAGAACGTAATTAATGTAATTATATGAGATAATCATTGATCTCTAGTCTTTTTGAAATACAATCAAACATAAGACACTGGTTGTTCCCTTATAACATACATCAAAATTATTCATATTGAAGTGTACCAACATGAACTAATTCACCAATTCATAAATATAGAAATCCAAGTTAATGTTATACTTTTGGAATCGAATTTATAAAATTCGTTGCTATTCGGTATTCAATGAACCAAGAAAACGGAAAATTGATAAGATGAATAAATAAATTATACATGTACTTCTAGTTATGTGGGAATTTTATATTAATCTATTTGAATAGTTAATGAAGGAAAATATCTTATTCAAAAGGGTATGGAAATGCGATTCGACTAATTCATATTATAATTAAATGCGGAAAAGTTGTTATGGAATTGAAAATTAAGTAGAGTTAGGCAACCAATGTTTAGTAACGTCGTTATATAATGAGGAAAGATTGATATATGTAACTTAAGGTAGATTTAAAGATTAGAAGAAATTAATGTTTATTGGGGGATAAGCGATGGTAATTTCAGTAAACTCAATTTAACGATTATAACAATTTAACGATTATAGGAATTTTTCGAATGACTAAAGATGAGAATTCCCATTTATTGAATCATAGTGAAACTATTTTATTTAGCAAGAACTTCTCAAATTGATATGTGCAGTAACGGTAATGTCATTAAACCTAATTATACGCATCAATTTGAATTGAGTCCCCATGTAAAATTGCCAAATAGAATTGATTACATTCCTGTGGATATCATCGATACAGAATATCATCCATATCATAAGGAAGTTTCCAAAGATCCCGAATTTAACTGCACACTAATGCTGGCATTTATGAATGGATTTAAAGAAAAACTTGAAATAAATTCCTTGAAATAGACGAAGTCCTGGTTATCATAATATATCGATTCTGAAACTGTACGGGGATACAACTTTCGTGCCATTATACTTTTATATGGCATTTGATGATGATCAATTATATTTTCATGCCTGTATAATATCAGTGGAACCAAAAAATAATTCAATAGTTCACGTTTCATATAAAGGAATTGATTGGAAGTTTATGACGATTGAAAGAAATTTTTTATCAGATATCAATTTGGCATTTAATAAAAAACCAAAATCACCTGTGTTAATAGGAATTGTTAAATTAATAATAATTGTTATAAGTTTATGCATTGTGATTACAATATTGATTGTATTCATTCATTATATTATAGAAACATTTTCAAAAGATTAACTGCTTCAGTAATCATCACATCTAAATGGATATAAATTGATGTTATTATTTATAATTGAATTTTATGAAATGATGACATATTAGTATCATATTAGACTTTCAACCAACATGCAGTGTGTTAAGGTGATAAAAATTGCATTCATTTTCATAGATTTTATTTCCAATTATGTTTTAAAATATAACTCACAAACATGTGGTGATATGGGAATAACTGAATTTAAAGTGAAAAATAATTTTAAAATCTCCAAAATCATTCCAAATGCCAGTTATTATAAACTATATTATATGGAATATAAAAGATTCCATCCGTTAATAAATATAATCGACAATGAATGGGGAATATTGATATTAGCGTTTTCACAACCTTTCATAAATGATACTGCAATAACTTACAGGATAGAATACTTCAAAGCTAATCGATATTTCGAAAGTGATCATTTAAACTTCTACTCAGAATTTACTATCAATAACTCTGAGTCAAATGTTCTAGTAAATGGATTTCTTATGAACCCATCCACTCCCATTACCAGCGCCAATTTAACTAATAGTTTGACTTTATGCGATCACAATGTATTTCATAATATAAATTTGGCACCCATATTTATGTACGTAATAATTCATGAGAATTTCTTACACCTTTACTCGTGTATAAAAGACTATCATTGGGTGACTATAAATGAGTCCATCTCGTGTTCTCAATCTTATCATCTAATTGAATGGATATTTGTTAGGATTGAATCACCAGAAGTGAATATCACACTAATTTCAAAAATATATGACAAACCATTTAAAATATTTGAAATTATAACAACTTCAATTACATTTAACATATTTTTGATTGGATTAAAATATATCGATGTAAAAATACTTGGAAATTAGTGTCATAAAAATATGTTTTATTTATTATAATTCTCTCACTGGTAATTAAAATTAAATATGAATAAAGAAATTATATAATGATGTGAAAATATTAATTAAAGTGGCTGACAAAGTACAATTAACAAATCAATATAGAAAATGTAATATGAAGTAAAGCATTTTTAAATAATTAAAATTTTTCAGTGATATTTATAATAATGAGGTTTATGATTCATCATCACTTCCAGCAGCTTGTTGCCGTGGTTTCGGCCCACCAGCTCTCTTTGCCATAATTATTTGATCTACTCTTAGGATCGTTGTGGTAGCACTAACAGCATATTTTAATCCCCAAAGCTTTGTTCCATATAAATCGAATACTTTTGATTTCAAAACATCTATCGTTGCTGGTAATTCTGAGTCAACATCGAAACCTTCTGTATTTGAATTAGCATGAGCTGTATACAATTTTTGAACCACTTCTGTACCATTAACACCACTGTTTTCTGCTAAACATTTTGGGAATATTTCTAATGCAGTCGCAAATTTTCTGACCGCATACTGATCTAATCCCGGCAGGGTATCAGCATACTTCCATAATTGCTGCGCCAATTCAATTTCAACAGCACCGGCACCAGGTAAAAATCTAAAAGTAAATTACAAATAAAGTAAAAGAAAATGTTAGAAAGAATTTCAAATTCCCATACCGTCCATCCCTGGTGAGACCCTTGAAGGTATTAACTCCATCATCAATAGCTCTTTCAATATCATCCATACAGTTATCAGTTGAGCCACGAATGACAATGGTAGCAATACGACTATCAGATCCCTCATTCCTGAATGCAACTAAACTTGTGTCGCCGAGCTCTTCAATTGTAACTGCATCACAGTAACCCAATTCCTCTTGAGTTGGTGCTGTCATACGTGGTAGCACAGTGCCGTTTACAGTCTTCGCTAAACGTCGCAAATCAAATTTGGAATTAAGTCGAACACCCATCAAACCGTATTTGTTGAGGAAATGTAGCGCCATGTCACCGAATTTACCACCAGCAACCACAACTTTAGCTCCACTATCAGCTATTGCTTTGATTTGATTTTCCAATTGAGTTTCCTCACCGCGACTGAAATTCATTAGTTCATCGGCTGACTTAATCAGAACTGTTCCCTTGGTTTCGGTTTGAATTATATCAATTGGGCACGAGAATAAAGCAATTTTAGCTTTCTTTGCATCTGTAACATCACCTTCAACTTGTCGTTTGAATACCATTCCGTTAACAACTTCTGATTTGAAAATGCCACTTCCCAGAATCTAGAAAGAATTAAATGAATTATATTATCTACTTTATTTCAATTAATACTAATCCTAAAAACTTACTTTGCAGACACGAATATTGTCTACATTAAATGTAGTATTTTCCGGTAAGATAGATACACAGGCTTTTGTGATCAATTCAGAAATAAAGTCTTCATTTCCTAACTGTTTCGACATAACAGCCGATCGAATGCCTTCCTTTACTTTAGCAATATCACGGAAATCTTTGATTTCATGGCACACAAGTGATGGAAGAATTTCCATAGCTTTAGCCAATGCTTTCTCATATCCTTCGGATATCTCACTTGTTGTTACACCTAATCGCAACAGTTCCTCAGCACCTTCCAACAGAGCACCAGAAAAGATGATTACAAAATTGGTGCCGTCTCCCATTTCATTCTCCTGCATTTGACTGCTCATTACCATCAATTTGGCAGCTGGATGTTCAACATCAAGCTCACGCATTATTGTACCAGCATCTGATGTGACGAACTGTTTCTGCAAATGATTAATTACCATCTTGTTCATTCCATTGGGTCCATAGGCCGATCGGAGGGTAGCAGCGAATTCCTTACAGGCATTAATGTTTCGGTAAACGGCCTCTTCAAGCCCACTGTACATCTACAATACATGATGAAGTCAGAAGGAATGAGTCATACATTTAGAATTACCCTTATTTATAATTTTTTCTTTGAATATTCGGTGATTTTCATTACTGGGGATGATTTTACATCCCCATGAATCATATCAGTGAAAATTCCTGCATTTTGCAAGGCAAATAAGAACCAATCGGTATCACATGAGTCCATGTGTGCGAGGTTAGATAGCCGGGTATGGGAAATCAGAATTGGTTTTCAATGAAAATCACGGAATTTTCAAATAGTATTAAGGATTATAATATTGTTTTACTTACTCGGGCACCATCCTTCAGCATCTGGGAAACACCGGGAGCTCGGGGCACGGATAAAGCCATTTTTATTCAACAGATTTTTAATTCACTCGAGGTTGAGAACCAATATACGAACTAATGTTTTGTTTAAGAATGTTCGAGCAAACAGTAAAAAACCGCTTATAACGTAACCGCAAAGGTTCGATGAAATTAACTTAAATGTACAAAATGTACATTTTTGTAAGGGTACTCAGGGTACTCTACTCAACAACATGTTCCAAACTTGGGTACCAAATCCAACGAAATGTATGAGTTTTCGTTATATGCGGGGTGCGCTATAACCGTGTTTTACAGTACAACTTTATGATCACTGCCGATCCTAAATAAAGAGTCAAAGCGTGGCTTTGCTGTCTAAATAAAATTGAGCAATGGGTTTTATCTGCCGTACAACGAAAGAATGGTATAAGTGACACGGCTCTCATTTCGAGATAATGAAATTTTTATTGTGTATTTTCGGTTTTTGTGTGCACTTGTACTCTTAGTATTTACTAATTAAAATTAATCGCAGCGATATGATACTAGATCAGATAGTTAGTATTCTAAATTAGTTTTTTTAACATAATAATAACTCATATAGTCGTAAATTTGCACTTATACCATTCTTTCGTTGTACGGCTGTTATATGGTGTTGATTAAATTGACGCTAGCGTGAAGCTCACATAAAACCCATCGCCAGTTTTATTCTGACAGCAAAGCCACGCTTTGACTCTTTATTTAGGATCGGCAGTGGACACAGTTGTCACACAGTTCTGTCTTTTTGGCAGTTTTTTTTCTTAAATTAGAAATTCTTGTAACCAAATAAATAAAGGGTGTGTAAAAATGTCAGATAATTGATTTATTTGTTTTGCCATTCATCCGAATTATTTTGACTCCATTTCGATTAATTGTTTAGTGCCAACGGTAGACGGAACCGCCATAGCTAGCTGGGACTTATTTGTTTGGAAAGTGTTGAGAGAAAAGCATTCACAATAGGCCTATCAGAGACCGCCGTAATGGACATAATGGCATCGAATTTGCAACAACAGCGTATCATTGTTGAGCAATTAAGACGAGAAGCCGCTGTCCAGAGGATTCCTGTGTCCACAGCATGTGCCGATATCATGAAATACGTAGTTGACCATCAATCAGAGGACTGCCTTCTCGTTGGATTTTCTAGCCAAAAAGTGAATCCGTTCCGTGAAAAGAGTTCATGCCAGATTCTTTAATTTACACCAAAAATAGCCAACATACAAAATACAATCGTCATCTTCTATAGATTACAGTATCTTAGGATCCATAGAGGATACAAAGAATACTTTACTATTAATATTTTCTATTCGATTAAGTAAACGTGAAAATGAATCGCGTAATGAACACTACTATCAACACCCCCCTCGCCACATTTCTTATTCTGATTCCCATCGGAAGCAACAGCTCTCGGGTACTCTCTATCTATGGAATAGTTTTCTCATTTAGGCAGTGATCAATTGTGTGTTAATCTAGCTTTATAGTTAAAAACAAAAATTAATTGAAAAAATTGTATTCAATGAGTATTTATGTGAATTCCATTTACGTTTGTTATAGATATCAAATAATATCTTATTTGATTTCTCATGTTCGATGTAAAAGAGTAATCATAATGTGTTTCTAAAACAATGCCTTTAATTTAATCTGTTCATTTCAGTGCGATTCTCCTAGACTATAAGTAAACTAATAACATATAAATGCAAAAATAAATATATGTAAAACCAAATTTTCTTGTAGGACGAGATAACATACATAATTATTAATAATAAACTTAAATGTATATGTAACTCTATTGGTTTATTTATTCTTTTCTCTTTAAGTTATCAAAATAATTATTATATTTCAGCATGTTGTCAATATGTTATCAGCTTTGAATCGATTTCAATACCAAACGTCGAATTCTTAATTAATGATTCCTCTAATTGACTAATTAAAACATTCTCGTCACCACCAGTAAAAGCGCATTCAATAGAAACGAGTGATGTCATTCATCCGATCTCTCCCTCTATTATGTATAGATTGCTTTATTACCATCTGAAAACTTGAATTGTGTGTGTCGTCATCAAATTATGGAGTATTGTCGTACCAGGCATATAGTTGAGTCTCGATCACAAATAAAGAATAAAACATAAACAACACAACCAAATAAAAGTGTTGCTCCTTGAAATAGTTACGCATTTAAATAGTTGTACCTGATAAGTGTTGTGCTCTCATTTTAGTTTAACATTCCTATTTACATTGCCATTCGCCATGAAATTTATAATTGTTTCGATTTAAAGGCTACTATTAGTTAATACGTACAATATTTTATTTCAATCTTATGCTGGACTACGAATTTACAACTACATCTTAGCTATATACAATCTGAATCACCTGTTGAATTTAGTCTCACTTACATATTATTAAAATAACAATTTTAATCTACTCGCATAAGAGACATTAAAAGTGATTATTATAGAATTTATACACGTATTATAAGCAACAGTATTGCTTCATTAAATGGCTGGAAATTGGTATATCAAATTTTTATGCTAATGCAACGAGATGTCTCCTATACACATAAAGTCATTTTGGTGAAATCGTTTAACGAAAAGTTAGCAAAATATACACGAATATAGAACACAGAACATAACTGGATAAATTGTATGAACATAAACAGGTAACATACCAAAAGAATTCCCTTCATAAAATCTCCTATCGAGTTATTGAATCGTGTTCAATTGAGAATACCTGTAAAAGGTAATCAATTAGATTGTGGACTTAGTGTTTTAGTGGTCATTTAACTTTATATTTTTCTATTTTAGTGTAATATTCAGCTCGACCGTGCGATAACGATCAGATAATTGGCGTAGTGGGGAATTTGAATCTCATCGCAATAATTTTACAGTGCTAAACGATTATTAATTTACGGAATGGCTTCAAAAAATAAAGGTTCTAGCGGACTGAGAATTTTATGGATTCCAGGTCGTAAAAAGAATCATGATAAAGGTCGTTATGATGCAACTAGAAAACAGTTAAATTATTCATCACATGGACAGAAAAAAATAGAGCCGTGGTCACTTGGAGGTGCAAAAGGACAAGAAGATATCATTAAGACGTGAGTGATACAATAAATTTTATTTTAATCATTGTTCATATATTCGGTATAGGACATACTTGAATGGATATACAAGTGGTAATTGAATTATCAGCCATGGACGATGCAACCATATTTAAAAGGAAAAGAAAGCATTGAATTTCAACGAGAGAGAGATTATTTTAAAAATAATAATTTGAAATGTAAATAAAAACCGACATATTCAAAAAGGTTTCTTTTTTTGTGAAGAATTATCTGGTTAATGGTATTGCCTTGTTTATATTGTCGGTAATCATTTAATGTTTGTTTAATGAGATTCTCTTTCGTATAATTGTGAACGTGATATTGTTCGATGTATATTATACAGTTAACAGAGTGAAAACGAAGTATTAGATTGCGAGTGATTACAATATTTATTTCGATACAAAAAAAAAAAATAATAAAAATAAAAAGGGATCATTTCATACAATATTCATATTGTGTGCTGCTCATTAAATCAATTGAGCATTGGCATTCAAAGAATTATGACAGTGAAGAATTTAATTAAATTTTTTGAGTTAGCAAAAGTATATCAAGTTAACATTGTTCTGTATTAAATTTTAAATTAAAATTATTTTTATGAAGTTCTTGCGTTTCAGAAGATACATTTAATTCTGTAATAATAATTTAGTTCGTATCGTATTGATAATGTTTGTTCAATTTTATAGAGACATACCTAGTGGCACTGATTTACTGATGAGTGGGACAAGTTCAGTGACAGCAGCTGGTATCGCCCTAAGTCCAGCCACGCAACCTGACAAAACCGAAAGAGAAACAACGGATATGGATTATGATGTAAATTCATGTTATTTGTTATCGCAATATTTTTAATTGGATATCAAATTAATTTCAGAGGGACAGTAGCAACAAAGACGATCTTTCGATGCCAGAAAAAACCAAATCAGATACAAGTTCAAATACCGCCTTGGATCACGAAGATGTTCACCAATACATAGATTCAACCCTGAAGATACGACGAAATATTGATCGCAAGGTAGCCAAATGACTCTAATAGCGTCCAATTTAAGTTCAATCAATTTTAATTTTCTTTTGCTTTTAGACCACGAATTATGATCAAATTGAAAAATATGACGAAGGTGTAATCGGTAAATTGCCGAATATATCAGATGTGAAAACGGATTTACCAGATGGGCAATTGTTAATAGGAGCACGGAATAAAAAGGATAATTTCGAACAATTCAAGGAGGACAAAGAGGATGATAGTAAAGCTGTCACTTGCTTATATTACGCTATTGCCTGTTGCGAATGCAGCATATCATGAAATCTTCTTAAAACAATTATTATTTGATTTTTGTATTTATTTTAGTGTATTTCCGAAATGTAATTCGTTAATATAATCCGTCTCATTTTATATGTAGAATTAAATTGTTTTATCGTTTTTCTGTATTACCCCGAGGAGTTGGTAACTCCGAGGGAAGGTCGCCATATTGCAGATATTTTATTTTGTTATGTTGGCATTATGATGCCGATCTCTTCGGATAAGGCATCGCAGACATTTTATGTCAAACGAGACAAATAATATTTGGCGTTTCGACCGTAGCTTACTTAATTTATGAAGGCAGTCTTCATAAAATGAGAGACACGACAAAAAGATAATTGTACAATACATTAATAATACAAAATTGCCACAGATTATAACAAAAGATACATTGTTTAAATACAAGAAATTAAGTGATTGAAGTTATTCACATTCATTTTTATTACCCTCTTAGAGGTTTTCATTCGATTTCGTTGATTTAATTAGGCTTTTCTGAGTAAGTAAGGCTATTGACTGCTTGCATTATGTACTGATTCGACTTGTTTGTTTTTAGCGTGCAGTAGTAAGAGTAACTATGCAGGCACCAGTACCGTTGCATGCCAAGGTAAAGAATTCGTATTCCTGTGGGAGCTGCGATGCAGAATTCACTAATCCAACGACATATTATGAGCATTTCATCGGTCATAATGGAGACTTGAAAATTGTTTTAGATCGGTTGCCGCAAATCGCCAGATCGGCAGCTACACAGCATGAGATTATCAACAAGCCAACAAATACTCCAATTAGAGAAAGAAATTCAGTGGGAAACATACAGATTATGGCTAATATTAATGGTCAATTTGAAGAAATTCTAACTAATGTTAGTGAAAAACTAACTGAAGATTTACAAATGAAACAACCTGAATCGAATCGATTCTCACCATTACCATTAGAAGTGCTAATTAATGAAAATACAAAATCTTTGGAAAATAATGATATTAAGCCTTCTTTGCAATCCATGGGTAAAGAGCATCCCACAATTGCAGTAAAACAAGAGCCTACTGATGAAAAATTATTAACAATAACCGGAGATGATGGTATTGAGAGTAGATTAAATAAGTCGATTAATTTCAAGTGCTTACAGTCCAAAAGACCCAAAGTTCCAAATGTCTCATTTCTCCGATGCATGGCATGTAAAAAAATTTTCACATCCAAAGCGGAATTGATCAGTCATCACAAGATGAATCATGTCGTAAAGCCTCCACCGTTGATTTTAACAAAAAGTGCAGCAAAATCATCAGAATATACAATTGTAAAGAATAGTCTAAACCGGAATTTAACTACAAATAATAACTGTAACAATACACAGGAACATCAAAATATTAAATTGAAAATTGTGAAATCTGGTGGAACATCTAAAACTATTTTCAAACCTGTAACACCAAACAGTAGTGCAAAGATTAAGAAAATCGGTGAAACAATCATTAAAAGCATCCCATCGGTAAATAACACAACATCAAATTCACGGCCAGTAGTAGCTCGTGTACATGGTGGATTTGTAATGACTAAACCAGCAACTGAGCAAATGATTCCTATAAGGCCGTCTCCAAATAATTCAGTTAATCATAATCGCCGAATATCATCGATGATTGGAATCAAAAACAGATTCAACAATATTGCAGCAAATAACCCACAACATTTGAGGAATTCTAATTATTTGGATACTTCAAATAGTTCAAATAATGTACAACCTAAAAGTTCTAATGCTATGACTGAGCCAAATATTAACGTTACGACTAGCACATCTTTTTCAGTTGCGAACTCATTAAGTCGACCAGTTTCGCTAAGCAAAGTGCATAATGTCACATTACCTCCTGCAAGTAAAAAAATTAGAACTGAAAAAAGAATTGTAATGGCTCTAAGAAAATGTAAAATATGCAATGAATTGTTTTATAGCTGTGAAGCATATAGATCTCATATGCGACGAGTACATTTTAATACTTTTAATAGAGATACAACAGAGACTTCAATCAATTCATTAACACCTACTTTTAATGAAGCAAATTTAGGTATACCATTATTTGATTCATCAAATCCAGAAGATATTCAACATCTAAAAAATTTAGGTGTAACTAAATTATTGCCGTTAATATCATTAAAAAATAGAAGCAATTCATTTTGTGTACCAATCCTAGATGTTAATGAAACATCCATCGCCAATAAATTACGAGTAAAACGGATTTTGGAATTAAGTGAATTATTAGATATCTAGCATTAAATGTTAATTTCGTTATTTTATAAATTTAAATATTTTCAATTGTTCATTAAATAAAACTTTATTATCAAATAGCTTTAGATAGCACGGGAACTTTTATATCGATAAGAAAGCTCTATTAACAAAAATTATGTTGAACGCAAGCGCATTACTTATGTATTTGTACGTATTGCGATAACACAAAACCATTTCGAATGAATAATAGCCACAAAATAAATTCAATTCGTTCGTGTGGATATTGTAAAGTGTTACGAATTGTTTTAAAGCCACAAAATATGTGTCTCTTATTTTAATTACTATATTTATTGATATTAAAAAAATTATCACAAAAAAAAAAAATAATTTATCTGAATAAAAAATTGGATTAAAAGTTAAGGTGCAGTTTAAAAAATAAAAATAATTTTCAGGTAATCAAAATGTATAGATCACAGGAAAACACCCAATCGAAAATTTTGGACAACGATGATAATTATGATTTTCGAGGTGCAACATTGGCAATAGACAACAGTGATGGTGATTTAGGTAGCCAAAGAGTTGATCCGATGAATCGCACTTCAGCCGTTATGACTGGAAGTGATGCATTATCACCGCCAACAGAGAATGAATCAGGAGTTTCAAGTTCACAAGGTGAACTGATGGTTTTTCATGCAAATAAATACTTGTGTTTTACATTCAAAATGTAATTTTAGCTGGTGATAATCAAAGTCAAACATCAACTCATTTGACTACTGGTGACCAAATTAAACCAAGAATTGGTTCACCTAGGCATTTCTTTTCATTTCGATCAGGTCTTTTTGAGCAGGCAATTCGTGACTGTTTGAACATTAAACTAAGACCAAATAGTGATGCTGATATAAAAGGCCATTTTTTACTTACTGAGTAAGCCAACTAATGATAATCCATTTTACATAGAATTATTCATTGAATTATTTTAGAATTAGCCATTGGGATAATGAACGTGAAAGACTAGTTATTGTCACATCGAAATCGCTTCACATAATCAAATACGATTTTATAGCAATGCGATTATTGGACTGTTGCGCAATTGGTTTGAATCGTTTTAATAAAATTATAAAGGGAATGTTGCAATATCCATCGTCGTCAATAATACCGTGAGTATATTATTATCAATCAGTATATATGATCATTAAATGTGTTTATGCTGTTTTACAATTGTTTTGTGTTATCCGTTAATGCATACGATATAGTCGATTGGAAGGAATTACAAATGGAATTTCATCGTTATTTGAAAATGATATGTTTTCATTAAATCGACAACAGAATCAAAACCAAGTACCATTTGAATCGATTAATGTACCCAATAAACTAGACATAAAGAAATTTAAGCCATTGTTAGAGATAATATCGTGATATATTACTAATCAAAATAGATGACTAATGTCGACTATTGTTATTTTAGAAATCGTAATCAACTGGGAATCCGTGTTATGTGGAATGAAGAAAAACCATTATCTGTTTTAACGTCATGGAATCCATTTAGTAGAGAAATACCATGGAAAACATTTTCAAATCATCCGTTATATAGTTATGAAGATAAGTACAAAAGTGAAGGAATCCAAGCTGAATTGGATAAAAACCGTCAGTATTATTCCGTACAAAATTTATATGAAGTATTGGAACAAGCAATTATCAGTGATACCCAAACAGATCAGAATGGTATACGAAAACCATGTTCAATGACAGAGGAACCAATTTTATTAGAAAATTATTTAAATGTGGGTGCAATGATTCACAATAAAAATAATTTTGGATTCTTTAAAGTACGTGGAAAGTTTAGTTTCTAATTAAATTTAATGAATATTGTTGATTGTATTCAATTATTAACCGTTACTTACCTATTTTTAAATGTAGGTGTAGAGTTAATACTATCAGAATGTTTCACTTAAATTCTTACGCTTCTTACATATCCTGTTTATCATTGTTTTCATAATAATAATGAACTATTTTATTGATGTTTTAATAAAACTAAAAAGAATTGTATTAAAACTTTAAAACATTTTTACTAGTACTAATCAAGTTCTGATCATGATTTAAATATTCAAAAAATAATGATATTGGAATCATGTTCAACATGCTCAAAAGAATGGGCAATGTAAATAACAAAAAAGTTTCCATCTTTCTCTATAATGCAACGAATTGTATGGTAATGAGGTGGGACGTACAAATGCAAAGAATAATATTCTGTGACCACTTAATTAAAGGGTGCAGACAGATAACTATCCGCAGCAATGCAAAATACTCTAAAAGTAATAAATAAATAACCAAACGGTTAAACTATTTATTTGTTTGTATTTATTTTAAAAATATAAAGTAGTGTACCTTAAATGCTAATGTTTATACTCTTTTGATAAAACAATCAGTTATTTTAGGATGGTACAGGTAAAGTTGAAATTTCTGATTTCACTTCATCGAACAACTCTCTGTATTCTGGATGTTCACGAATTAGAAGTGTGACTGTACCTCTCTTCACTCCCATTGCAACTCCGAGATCTGCACGGCTGGGTGTATAAACGTATGGAATTTCTTTCTCTTCACAAACGCCAGGTAAATGGCACATAATATCAACAGGATATACATCTCCGGCAAATAACACAATCCTATAGAAGTACATAATATGGATTAAAATCATTCTGTGTTGTATTGAATTTTGTGACTTTGCTTACCCGGTCTCGCCTTTTCTCAATCTACTTTGTACATCTTTTAGTCCATTTCGTAGATATGTCTTCTGTTTCACGGCTTTTTTGATTAGTTTGTAACATTTCTTAGTCAATTTCTTAGAAGCTAATGGCTTAGCAATTTTGTTCAGATTCTTTAGTTTGCTCTCATACGATTCCTCTTCTTGCATGCTTGCATCTCCAGCACCAGTAGTGCTTAAATCACCATTACTTTCCTTCTTTTTGCCCATTTTAAATTAAATGAATTAATAAAACCAAAAACCTTTAAAAGCAATAAATAAATTACACTCTGTATCAGATACACTTTAGTTTCGTCTACACACGTGTTATATCGGATATTTATTTTTTATTTCATGGCCGATGTTTAAATTCACTAACACGACAGCACTGTAACTAATTAAATACACTTCTCAATACTTAGTGAATGTACTTACTAGTCCAATAAAACCTCTGTTAGTCGGACTCTCAATGGAAGATTTCTCTTGGAAAAGTGCAAATTAAGAACTATGTAATAGGAAATCAAATGCAGATTACGATAGGATACCCATGCCCATTTTACAGATTTTACCATAAAACTTATACGCACAAATCAAATGTTAATCTTTTATTTTTATTTGTTCCCAAAAAAATCATACATCATGATTATAAATGTAAATTAAACTTAAATACGGTTAATTTCTAACTCAATTCTTCTTTTAAAAAGGAGTTTATCTATCTATAATTAAACATTATTATTTATGCAAAGTGGTGTGTTATAAATCACCCAAAAACGAATTGTTTCTGTGTAAACCCAAAACGAGTAATGTGTATAATTTCAACAAATTGTAATAATTAATGAGTTATAAAAATATCCTGGCTATTGTACTATGGATAGTGACTCTGAAGTGATAGTTAAACTTTGTTCTTAACATCATTTCGGAGACACCAGTTGTGGGGAAAAGATAATGGAATTTGAACTGGTTCTATTGCATTTTATATTTATTGTTTGTGTAAATTCATTTGTTCAGTTTAGTTTAAATATGAAGAATAATATTTAATAACTATTGTAAGGCATTTGTATGGTTGTGTATAAAAATAACTATTCCTGGCTATTGCATTTATGTGTGATATGGAGAATTTTTGTTATGATATGATTACAATCGTTACCGATTGAATCCAGGGAGATGAATTTTTAGTTGGTTCTATTAGAATTGTTTTTGATTAAATTCTATAACCGAACTTTCACTTATGAATACCCGTTGCAATAAATAATAGCGTCATTGTCAAGATGACCCTTTTAAGAAAATATTTCAATTGAATACACTTAACATGTGTAGCATTCAATTCGCACCAAATTAAAGAACAGGACTTAGCAGCTAATTAATAATCATATGATAATAAAATTATAGAAAAAATCAAGCAACGAAATCAAGAGGTCGATTAAAACCACCTTTTCGGTTCATGTACTGACGGTATTTACGTTTCAATATTACATGAACCTCTCCAACATCATTACCCTCTACCTTCATGTTTTTGGTCGTCTCAAATCCACTGAAGCCCATCATCTTCATCATTTCTTGTTCCTCCGGTGATTTTCCAACCAAATCAGACTCTGCGACTACAGGCCTTTCAGGCCGGCGTGAGCCTGAAGCACCGCTGGAACCGCCAAAAGCCTCACGGTATTTTGGAGACGCACGGCGATTAGGTGAGCGTGATTTGGTTCTAAAACAATAAATAAAGAACATGAGATGAAACAATATGCCAGTAAGCAATATGTGAAAAGGTCGAAGTAGGGAATAAATGATAGGATTGTTTTTATTGCAACCAATACAATACCACTTTTCTTGCAAAATTTATTCACCTCGATCGTCGTCTGGCTCTTTCCCGACTCAGTTCTCTGTCCCGCGATCTTTCTCGCACTCTTCGTTCTCGTTCCCTATCACGTTCATGGTCTCTGGAACGATCTCGATCCCGGTGCCTTCTGTGTTTCTTCTCCCGATCGCGACGACGACGCGGAGGTGATGGGCTTCGTCCCATTGTTAACTCTTAAAAATACCTTAAATCTACAATTCTGGAATATAATTTTAGTTTAATTCGACACCAAGAACTAATCGTAGTCGTCTTATGCTTACCTTATCTTCAAATTCTGTTAAAATACGTAACTTCTTAAAGAGACGAACAAAAATAACAGGTTTACAGAAATTAATCTATTGTTTTCCTTTTTCAATTTTGTTTCTTCATTAATTTTGACACTTAAACATCGTATTGTTTTCTAACCAAAAACGCGGGAGATAAAGTACACACTTATTATGTATACTCAAAACATAGAATGTGACTAACTTCAGAATCTACAATCAGAACACATAATAAAAACCTAACAAATGTTTTAACTGCTTTATTAAAAAATTTTTCCATTGCCGTATAATAACTCATATTATTATTCCATACTATACACAATTTAACAAAGTTTTTTACTCATCTAAAATATTTTCAAATGATATCAATTTGGCGAATGTAATGCTTTACATTTAATCTCATTATTGAATGATCTTCATACTAGTTAATATATTCGTCCTTTAACTGTCACAAAGAACTACTGATCATGATGTTGATAATCTCGCCCCGATCCACAGTTTTCATTATCTGTATTTGTTGTCATGTCAATGCAATTCTCATTCCCTAATTTATCTTATCAATTGAAGGTGAAATCTAAAATTATAATGTTAAATTTTCCAATCCAATAAAAGAAGTATTTCATTTTGATTAAAACTGAATTTTAAATCAATTAATAATAATATTCGATTCACTTATTAATTAGGTCAGTGGCAAACAGAAAATTTAATATTACATTTATCTAGACGATGTTGCATCATATCATAGGGTATACCAGCCGAAATGAATTGCATATTTTAGAAATATCCAGTATTTAGTAAATGAAATGATAAATGCAGCACATGACACGATATCAGACCATAGTCAACAAATTTTGAATTTATGAAAAATGCAAATGAAAACCAATCAGAATAAAAAATTGTTACAAGGATTTGTTTTGAACGGTCTCATTTATATTAATTTCCACTATACGTGGTAACATTGAGCTGGTGACTAAATTAACAGTAAACAAAACAAAAAATTTATTGATCAAAGGAAAATTTTTAATTCTTCTCATTTTGTTTTGCTGTTCAAATTATTTTATTTAATGAATGAAAGGGAAAATAATTTTGTAATACGAATAAATAATTCTTCTTATCAGAAAATAGTAAAATATTAAAAACCGTAACGGTTGCATATAAATGTCTCAATTATGAATAATTGGAATAACAATAATAATTCACATACAACTTATATAGCACATTGGAGATCAATGATAATTAGTTAAAGTTTATCATGTCATTTGAAGGTATCCAGTTAGACTGAATAATTAGGACGGCACGCGTAAACTCAAATTGTAATTTGAAAACAAATCTTTAAAATATTATGTTTGTTTACATTATTTTGTTCAGGTGATGATTCAATAATTTATTCAGGTATTCATCACATTTGATGTTTGTTAGAATGATTATAATTTTGGACAGAAAAAAACAAAGTCAAGCCCACTTTTATTTCGTATATACGTATGGTTACGTACAAGATTATAACAAAATATTGATCAATACAATGACAATATTAAGTAGTGCAATATCAGGCAACATAATTTTTAGTATCGCATCAATATATATGATACAGATGAAACATATGAATGGCCCGCATAATAATTATTAATAAATTAATAATCGAGTACAATATATTCAATGCGAATCTCTCCCACATAATCGTATGGAGCCTATAATGCAGAAAATCTTTCATTACACAAAAAAAAAAATAAATAAATGAATTGAGTATTTAGTGCGCAGTAACGAAATTAAATAACACAATTTTTTTTTTTTTTCAAAAATAAATATATAAATGGACTTTTTCGTTAAACTTTGGACCAATTTAGTCGGATTATTAAAACAGTGCAAAAGGTGATTATTAGCTGGTGCCACTTACCTATACGAATATTAAATAATTTCTTGTTAATAAACACGTACTCTGGAGTGATCATCCTTAACCAAAATAAATAAAAAATAAAAACAGAAAACGATTATTCACAAGTTATTGAATTAAATTTTGTTGTTCCTTTCTGAACTTACGGCGTATATTTTTAGCGCCAAAGATAAAGTGTTGCATTAAAATATTCCAAATTAAGAAAAAAAAATAAATAAAAACTAAATAACGTGAACAAGAAATCGTTCAACTTTCCAAAAGATATTTTGGACATTTAACAGAAATAAAAAAAAAGATCAACATTCTTTTATTGATAAAATATTTAGTGGTGAGTGTTTTTATAGTTCACTATCAGTAGTAATTAGTGCATTGAGAGTATTCGACTTCTGATTCATATTCCTGAATTAAACAATTAAAAAATAAAAAATCACAAACCAGAATTTAAATATCTAAATTAAGAATGGAATTTTACAATGAAATAAGAAAAATATTCCATTCAATTTAATGAACAGAATTCTTCCTTATTCAGCTTCCGAATTATTTTTATTTATTTGTAAGAATTCACACTGTGCAGTGCAAGTGGCCAATACAATCGAATTTATTTTTATAATTTTGTTTTAATTTAATTGCATTTTCACTTTCATGACGAAATGCCACCAAAAACAAAATATTCATAACGCAACGATTATGTGGTATTACATTATGTTTCATTCATAAAATTTTAAATTAAAATTTATACGTTTTCCATAGTTCATTTTTAATTTGTAATTCTACATTTAAATAAATTTTTGTTTACAAAGTGTGTTATCATGAAACGAAATGTGTAAAGTAAAAGTGCGCCATAATATTGGACAAAAGACATTATTTAACATAAAATAGTATTTGGTTGGAAAACATCGTAAAATGTATTTTAAATTGATCCATTAGTATTAAATTGAAATAAATTAGAAGAATAATTAAATTAAATCTAAATAAATGAAATGCTTTTCTTCTTTATTTTAGCGAAATTGAGGGAAAATAATTTTTAAATTCAATCCAAAGATATAAAAACAATAATGATGTTAATGAGAACTGGATTCATAATTTATGTGATATTTATTAGTTTTGAAATAACAAGAGAACGTTACAGTGCTAACGGATTTCATTTACCCGATAACTATCGAAGTGGCGGTTATCCCAAATTCTCGGATAACGAAACAACCGAAGAATCAGATGGAAATTTAGTCGATCAATTAGTTGGCAATGAATCAATGGATTCAGAATTTCAGTTGAAATTTAATCCAAATGAATGTGGTACTCGGTCTGTGGGTTATCTACCTCAAAGGAATGCCCGAATTGTGGGTGGAGCAGCAGCACCATATGGAGCATTTCCATGGCAGGTAAGCATCACTTTTAATTAATTATGATCAACTGGAATAATAATTCTTACTGTAATTTTTAGGTTGAAATTAAGATATTTCATTATGATAAAATGACATTTGAGCATCATTGTGGTGGAGCAGTGATTGCTGAACGATTAGTATTAAGTGCGGCACATTGTTTGCAAGTAAGTTGATCTTTAAATATTTAGATAAGTAGATTTAATAAATTGATTTTGGAATTATCTCGTAGATTCAACAAGTTCAATTATTGCGTGTCGTTACCGGTAAACATCAATTAAAAGATCGTGATCTGCATGAACATAGTTTCCGTGTGGATACAATTTTAACGCACCCTGAATTCCGTAAACGGGGACCATATAGTAATGATATTGCGATCATTAAAATTAAAACGCATAGTGTATCAGGAATTGGTTTTAACACTCATATCCGCCCAATATGTTTACCAGAAGTAAATCAAACACCACCACCTGGCACATGGTGTACGGTGACTGGATGGGGTGCCCAAAAAGGTTTGTTGAAATTCATGTTGATTAACATCGTAACCGTTAATTATTATCATTATTGTATTTTAGCTGAAGACCTAAAAAGTATTCCATCGGTTTTGCAAGCGGCTGCTGTTCCATTACTAGACCTGAAGACTTGTCGTAAGGAGAATGTAAACGGTGGACGGCAACAAGAAGTTCTTGATACAATGCTTTGTGCAGGTGAACATTCAATCATTTTAATGTTCAGATTTTGTATTTAAATTTAAATATTTTAGGATTCTTAAAAGGTGGAGTAGATGCATGTGGTGGTGACAGTGGTGGTCCATTGGCATGTGAAATAAACAACCGTTTTGTATTAACTGGACTTGTATCGTGGGGTGATGGTTGTGCTAAAAAAAATCGGCCTGGTGTCTATACACGTGTTGATGCATTCACCACTTGGATTCAACAGTCAATTATTCAATTAGACAATGAATTAGATTGAACGATCGTTTGATACAGTTACACTTGAATTCATCAGTTTTATTCTGTTATATTATGTAATTTTCATGTTTAAAAGAAAAGCGTAGCCTGTGATAAATTAATGTAATTAATATTCCAAATATTGTATACACACCTTTAATGAATAACACACAATTAATTTAAAAATAAATATATCAAATGCATAATATGAATAGGTTTATACAAGAAAAAGAAAATTGGAAGGGATATAACGATGTTTTATGTAACGACAACTAACTTCAATGGATTTTGGGAGAGCATAAAGCTCTTGAATTGAAAAGAATTCTGTAATCCCCCTATTTCGATTAGAACGGTCACAATCAATTGATTCACTTAATCTTTTATACAGTAATGATGAACAGACCGCCACTATTTGATGTTTAATAATTCAATTATATGTTTAAATAAACACTCGTCAATTGTATCATAATGGTTTGAGTTCATTGTATTAACTCGATGTAACCGACAAATAAGGGAATCATAAAATTTTATGATTTTTAATTTGAAATTGTTTAGGTGAATTATGATTTCGATTGACTATGGAATGTTGCGCCATTGAATTGAATTCTTTAAGCAGTTTATTAGAAGAAAATCAATTTATCATTTTCTAATTAACATAAACTGGTTCATTAGACAATTGAGAATTTTATAATGTTTAATTACAAGTCAGCTACTCCCGCTGTTTTAATGTTAACGAAGTGTGCCAACAACATAATCTTCTGGTAGAACATGAAATATGATTCTGATAGTTGCGATTGATGATTATCATTCATCGGTTGAATATTTTTCGGAGCATTTGTTAAAGCCTATCAGTTTGTTTCATATTTATCTCATCTTGTAAAACATCTTAATAAATATCATGTTTTCATCGCAAGAGTATCAGTTACAGAACCCATAATTAACTATCGAACTCAAAACTTTAATGAATGATTAAGAACCTCCAATGTATAAAAGTATTCGTTTGGTTAAAAGTTAAACACAAATTTTATATGATTTCGATCAATTCGTGTTTCATCTCCGTTTAGATCGTATTTGAGGAGATCACTAATCTTCAGTTCAGATAAAGTAAATCATTTGAACAAAAGCATTCACCCGAATCAGATCAGTTATACGCAATAAAGCAATACCAGAGGGTATTTTTATCTCAACAATTTCAGTGACAAACGATCTATAAAACATTTAAATTACATTTAATAGAATTAGTGTCAATTAAATCGTGTTTATTTTAAACATTAGAAATAGATTTGTTTTCATGTTGTGAATATTTTTAGGAATTTACAAGAAAACAGTGTTAATAAAATGAATATATTTAAAGGAATTCCATTTTTAAATATTTTCATAATTATTTTAATGTTTTTCAATGAAAGTAATTGTACGAATAATCAATTTTTAAGTGCATCAACGACAGTGAAAACATTTGAAAATGATACAGTTCAGTTACCGTGCCAATACAATAAATGTATGTGTCCACATTATGTATCATAACACCAAATATACGATTCAATTTAGTTCAATTAATTAATTACAGTTTAATTAGGCAAACATTTTAATCGATTCGCATTGTAATGTAATACATTTTCTTTTATTACATTTAGCACCCATACAATACATTAAATGGTATCGATCAGAAGTTGAAATAGCCGATACTCGTAATCCAATGCATGTGGGAATGAAAAATATCCGAATTTGGAATAACGGCAGCTTGGAGGTGTCGCATATTCAACCAAATGATGTTGGCGATTATTTATGCGAAGTGATCACAACTGATGGAAGAACATTGCATCAAGAACATACAATACAAATTCAATGTAAACCATCTTATTGTTATTTAATTGATCTTTTGTTGTTTAATTACAAATTTTCTGTTCAATTTAAGATCCACCAACCGTTGTATCATCGTTGTCTGGTACTATTGAAACAAAAATTGGTAAAATATTTGAGTTGACTTGTGAAGCAACCGGAATACCACAACCCGTCATTAAATGGCGACAAAATGTAAGTATTTGCAATGCAATTTAACGAATGTATTTTATTATCAGAGTATTGTGTTTGAATGAATTTACTTTCTCTTGTAGGGCGAGTACATAAATGAAACAATGGAAAATTCTCATATCCTGGTTGTAGAAGTAACGGATCGTGATATGACAGGACCTATTGAATGTATTGCAGTGAATGGTGTTGGTCAGCCTGCAATAGCTGGAATCTATTTAATTGTTCAATGTAATTCTATTACTCTATTCATTTCTTTTAAATATTAATCTCATCAATTATTTGTAGTTCCTCCAGTGATATCGCCCATTAGTCGTATGGTTCACACAAAATTGTATGCACCAGCGATTCTTGAATGCAGTATGGATTCAATGCCAATGGGTACCATGCAATGGCTTCATAATGGTATTCCAGTTATAAATGATGGTCATATTCAAACGCATACACGGGATTTAAAGAACACAAATAAAATGCATGGACAAATAACAAACATGATACACACGCTGATTATCAAGTCGGTTAGAGAAAATGATTTTGGTAGTTATGAATGTCGCGGTGAAAATAAATTAGGATATAAATCAGCAATTATTGAATTAAGTGGACGACCATTACCATCAATCTTTAAACCATCGAGTCAGTTACAAGGTCCAACGTCCTATACGTTAATTTGGCGAACAGAAAGTTTATCACCAATCATTGAATATAAATTGCGATTTCGTCAAATGTTGATGGCAGACACTTCACCCGAATGGAATGAATTAGTTATACCAGGTGATACATCGGATGGACCAATTCATAATACAGGATATACTTTGAGTGGATTGCAGCAGCACACCAGATATGAAGTGACAGTGATCTCACGAAACATTTACGGGTGGAGTGAATCGAGTAAAGTAATTAGATTTCAATCAGGCGGTGAAAGTAAGGACCATTATAATTTTCCTTGTACTGTAATGATACTTTGATTTTATTTCAGTTGAATCAACGGAATTACTAATTACAACAGAACTTTATGAATATACAGAACCTCAGTTCAATGAGGAAGAGAATACAATATCGGATACTCTAGTTAATTCAACCAGTCGGTGTCAAATATCAATAGCATTTATATTCTTGTTAATACATCACCTATATCAATCAATTTATAATATTGGAGTGATTTTTTAATAAAATTTATTATGTAACTCCCTATTTCATAAGAAAATATACATAGAATGATAATTTCCATAATTTTATTAGGAAATTTTACATGAACATGTTCGTTAAACGTTCCTAATTTAAAATATTTTCAAATCAAAATTAAATTTTATTTTTATAGGAAACGATATTCAAATAAAGAATCTTTACAACATAAAACCAAGATAGCAACTAGCAGCAATTGCAGCTAAGATGACAAAGTATCCGGACATGTATGTTGCTTTTAGAGAAAATAGCCGACCAGTATCATAAATTAAGTGCCGAATTCCATTGGTCCAGTGATACACAAATGGGAATGCCATTAAGGATTTCATTGTTTGTAACATAACATTTGGTAAATCGAAGCTTTCAACAAGCTGAACATACCAGCTGAATTCATATGGAGTAACTAAAGCTCCTGCACCCAATGTGAATGCATATAATGATAATATTAAACCAGTAACACGATGACTGCCAGATGTGTAACCAGGTAATGCAAATTTAAAGATCTTTAAATGTGGCGAAACCGGTCGAGGAATGGACATTTGCTCATAATTGTAATTATGATTTGGAACAATGCATTTCTTTTGCAATGGTTTACCAGTCAGTGTATTCATTTCAGCACATTTAAATGTAATTTTACTATGTGGCGTAGAATCATAATCAATAAATGGCAACGGTTTTGATGTTGGATATGACGGTGTTGGTTCATCATTACATGGATCATTTACTACACACTCAGCTGGTGGCATTTCACACATTTTACATGTCTTACATTTCTCTGGATCGGGTTTGACGCCACCTTTTGAACATGACATTGATTTTTGGCATATTCCACTGCCTTTTGATTGACAAATATCTAGTGGTTCAACTTTTTTCTCACGACCAAAACATGGAAAGCGACCTTCAAATGAAACATCTGGATCCTTTGAACGACATGGATCCAATTTCCCCGGTTCACAAGGTTCTTCCTTCTTTTTTGGTTTTAGACCCTGGAACGATACTACAGATTTTTTCTTTTCTACTTTCGGTTCCGTATCGCATGGTTTGTCATCCATTGCTGGTTCAACTGATGGTGGTTCTTTATTATCGGCGCAAGGATCTTTTTCCACCACTTCAATTTCACAAGGCTTCTCTTCTACCTTCTCTTCTTCACAAGGATCTTTTCCTTTGTTACATGGATCCTCTTTTTTAGCACAGGGATCTTCTTTTTTAGCACAAGGATCTTCTTTTTTAGCACAAGGATCTTCTTTTTTACCGCACGGTTCTTGTTTTTTCGGCTCTTCCTTCTTACATGGATCCTCTTTTTTACCACATGGATCTTCTTTCTTGCCACATGAATCATCATTTTTACCTCCACCTTTCCCACCTGCATCGGCACAGCACAGCTCTTTCTCTATACAGGATTTTTTCTTGTCACTACAAGGGTTATCATCTTTTTTACAAGGATCTTCCGGTTTCTTATTTTTACAATCATCTTTTTTAACACATGGATTATTTTTACCTGGACACGGATTGTTTGGTCCATCATCTACTTGAGTATCGCGACAAAAGTTTGGTGCATCATCATTTTTTTTCGCGCAAGGATCATCTTTACCGCAAAGTCGTCCGGTACTATCATCTGATTTAGGTCCACCACAAAGTGGCTTATCACAACCGGATAATTGTTCCTTATCATTGTTAGGCAATGGTTCCTGGTCCGTATTGGCCAATTGTTCCTTATCCGTACCTGACATTTGTACTTTACCACATGGGTCCTCTTTCTTCTTTGGCTTACAGCATGGTTTATTCTCTACTTTCTTTTCACCACAACCGCACTTGAATTTAAATTTTTTACATGGTGGTGCATCACAGCTCGTATTATCACATGCATTTGGTGGTTTCGGTTCACATGGATCGCGGCCGCAATGACTACATAAATTTTGTGGATACTTTAATATTTTCTCAGATGATTCTCTCCATTTCATTAAACTGGCGATTTGTTTTCGAAAAATAGAACTGTGGACAGAAGAAAATTTAAATGAAATTAATTTATTAAAACTTCTGGTGCCAATGATATTGATTTCATAGAATCAATTACCTCCAAATTGATGGTGGTGACATCTTTTTAATTAATTTTACTGATAATAGATTTTAAATACATAAAATTTCCGTTGAAAATAAAAAATTATCAGTTAAGCATTTCCTGCCTTTTATATGAATCTATTATTTGTAATTTGTTCGTGATTTTTTTTTTAAAAAACCAATTGAAGGACTAAAATCTTTTAAAAGGAAATGAAATAAATGGAGTAAATTTAATTTAAAAAAAAAAAATATCAAATTTATTGGGTTTTTTATGAGATTAATATGACATTGAAATAAATTTGAATAAACAATCGAAAATATGTAAATTACCTGACATTAAGTGGTTACCAACGCCTAGTTTGTTATTCAAATTGTGGGTGTCACCGTAACCATCCTTTTTATATTCTGGTTGAAAATGATAAAACGTTTGAAGTGAATTAATTTGACCGTTAGAAGAATGTGCAAATTTTCAATTCAAAGTGAAAAAAATATTTTAGCGCATCTTATCAGCTGTTTCGTGGCTTCTGTGAACATCCAATGTGATGATTAAATGCTGATGTGTTATCTAGCATGGTGTTGGTGACACCGACTCGACCCGATTCGGAGAAGTAAGAATAGTATCTAAATCAAAAGTGACCGGTATTGTGGGAGATGGGACTTTCCTACTATCAGACACACAACACACGCGATTCATCGAGTGTTTTTACTAGAACATTGAAACCAGTTTTAAAGAGTCATTCAAGTAGGGAACACGTCGTATCTAATAGTAGTCGCATTTTGTTACAAAAATTTTGTTGTATAGTACCACTGAATAAAAACAGTACATAATTATTAAATACGAATGTTGCAAGTACAAGAGTTTCAAGCATATCATTTTGATCTGTTTTCAATCAAAACCGAAAAAACAAGAATTAAATGACTTCACAGTTTTTTTTTTTTGCCTCGTTATTATTACTAAAGTGATAATTGTGTTTGTGAATTAAGTGGTTTTGAGGTATAAGTGTGTTTTATTCGCTATTTAATTAATTATCGTAAAATAGAATTTCATTTTAAAATAGTCCACATAAGAGAAAGAGTAAGAACATTTTAAATTTGGATGAGGCTATTGACCAGTAACAGAGATTGACTATTAATAATCCGGAAGATGATTATTATTTACTTTGTAAATTAAATTGAAAACGTACCTTCGATATTACGTCAAGTTTAACTTAATAGTAACTATCGATATCTCTTGACAATGAAATCTGTACAAGCGAATGAAATTATTTTAATGATTGTAGTTAAAATACTTAAAGATATCGAGACAGTCCATTGATCGGTATGGTAATAAACGTTATAATCTTTTTATGATTCTTGAAATACTTTGTATTTAATCATTTTAAATGCAATGAGCCACTCACTGATATCGATTATCTGGTTAGGAATTATTAATTTATTTGCTCTTGAGGTTGATATTCTCTGATATAAAGACACAAATGAATCTTAAAAATCAAGAAACCAGACAATATCTTGTTTAACAAAACTGATCAAGTTCAATGTAAATGATATATAGGACGGTGGCATAATAGAGAATTATAATTAATATAAATTTGATGAATTAACAAAAAATTATTAATACACACGAATACTGACAGTTTACCAACAGAATTATCCATTTAAAATCCAAACAAAAATTCATATCAGACATGCAATTTAACAGAATAAAATGATTAATATTTTCATATACTCACAGTGAATAATTTAAGAATATTAATTTAGATATAATTAAGTATCTTCATATGGAAATTATTTCGTTTAGGATCAGACTTAAGAAATTGTGTTTCAACGTAATTAATGATAAACATTTTGAATTAATTATTATCTTGATTTTATGTAGCAAATATATGTATCATTATAGCACATTATTCAATTTATAAATATATCATTTGGAATGAATAAACCGTATTAGTTGCAATAAATTTCAACGTTACTAAAGACAAAATTCCGTGAACGACAATACAAGCAATGGATTTCGATACAATACTCAAAGAAATTGGTGAATTTGGACGATTTCAACAGACCAACTATTTATTAATATGTTTACCTGTGCTATTTAGTGCTGCCAATAGTTTGTCATATGTGTTCACTGCTGGTATACCAAACTACCGGTAAGCATAATTATTTTACATATTATTATAAACTATGCGATTCTAATAACTAAATTAGAATATTACATAAATTTTAATTCTAATCGAAGTTTAACATAACTAATAAATTATATTTAATTTGCATGAATAATAATCATTGATTTATGTTGAACAATCACATAATGTATGCTAATTAATTTGTAACATTCAAGGCTAAATATATTGGAACACTTTAATTTATTTAAATATTCGATTCTAATTTGAACATCATAATTTCTTAATTTCAGTTGTACGGTGCCAGAATGTGATAATGCAAATAATCCAATTTATGATCAATCATGGGCATCATATGCGGTACCTGGAACAACTGATTCAAATGGGCTCTTTATACCGGAGCAATGTATTCGATTTAAACGATTAAATTCATCTAATTCTGTGAATGATGTCTGCACCGAAGATTCGTTCAGTCATGAGACAGAAATTTGTAATCAGTGGGTATATGATAACACTGAACGCACTATTGTTCAAGAAGTAACCATTCTTCAACTTTATGAATTTAATGAAATTTCAATAATACTCTTTTATGGTTTAGTGGACCATTACATGTCCAGAGAATAAATGGAAATTGGCTTTGGTTGGAACAATGCATTTTGCTGGAATCTTAGCTGGAACAGCAGTTTTTGGTTTCCTAGCCGATAGGCAATTATGAAGATAATTATGGAACATTGATACAGTAATTAATATTTCTTTACTTGTAGATTTGGAAGAAAAATTATGTTTATCTGTGCCATATTTATCATGGCAATAACTGGAATGGGTCAAGGTTGGGCCAATGATTATATCACTTTTCTCATATTCGCATTTTTAAATGCTGTTGGAACGTCGGGTGTCTATCCATTGGCATTTATTCTAGGCAAATGATGATTTAAATTATCTTTCATCAAACAATCTAATCTTTATCTATTTTAGGTGTTGAGATGGTTGGTCCGGGTAAAAGAGAATTAACGGGTATTGTACTTAACTACTTTTATGCGATTGGTGAAGCAGCTGTTGGTTTAGCTGCTTGGCTATCACGTGATTGGGTGATATTACAATTTATTGTATCAGCACCACCGATTATATTCATATTTTACTATTGGTTAATACCAGAATCAGTAAGATGGTTGTTAGCTAGAAAAGAACATCGAAAAGCTGAATTGATTATATTGAAAGCAGCAAAAACCAATGGCGTTATAATATCAGAATCAATTTTACAAACCTTAGATATACAACATTCTGATATAGTTGATGAAGTAACAATGATCTGGTATTTATTCAATTTTAATTTCTTAATCGTTATTGTTGTTTATTTTGTAGGCGAATTCAGCGAACAAAGTTGTTGTTACGGGAAAACCGACTGTGTTACATGCTCTCAAGAATTTAGTATTGTCCAAAGTTTTAGTAATTAGATGTCTCATCTTGGCCTACATATGGTAAAGTATAATCAATTCATGTTTAGGAATTATCATTAATTATTTGTTTAAAATTTAAGGGCCGCCAATGCTTTCGTTTACTATGGTTTATCATTGAATTCAACTAATTTAAGTGGAAATAAATACTTAAATTTTGCCTTAGTTTGTTTAGTTGAGATACCGGGATACTCATTAGCATGGGTAAACTGCCATACATAGAACCCATTTGATTAAGTTTTGATTTTTTCTATTTATATTAAAGTTAGCGATGAATAAAATCGGTAGACGAAAATCCTTGGCTGGATCACTGCTGCTTTGTGCCTTCACTTGTGCCTTAGGTGGATACATTGATCAGCGTATGTACAACGTTAATATTAAATAATTTAATTAGGGAAATCAATTCTTTTGTGACGTTTCAGAGCTCACTTGGGCCGTCGTAGTTCTTTTCCTTATTGGAAAATTGGGTATAACTGCATCATTTGGATTAATATATGTATATAGTGCTGAACTTTTACCAACGGTAATAAGAAGTTGTGGGATGGGAATACTATCAACAGTAGCACGATTTGGCGCTTTAGTAGCCCCATTTGTACCACTTTTGGTAAATTAACATACAGAAATTAAATTGCTACTCCAGAATTAGATTACCTATGCCTATTATTTCAGGATGTTTATTACAAATCCTTGCCACTTCTATTGTTTGCTGCTGTGTCAGCTATTGGTGGTATCATTGCAATACCATTACCAGAAACATTAGGGTATCCGCTGCCTGATACGGTAAGTTAAAAATGAAGAAAGGGATCATCCCCAGTCACTTTATAAAATATTATTTTAGGTCGAAGAAGCGGAATCCATAGGCAGAAAGGTTCAAGATAAGAAATAGTCGTTTACACAAGACTATTCAATATAGTTATGTACAAAACAAAATCAATTTCATTCGTACTTATAAGCATAGATTGTTTGTATATTTTCTTAACTACACTTAATATTTGATTCAAATAAATTTTGTTACTTACGATTTACATTTTCTCATAAGTTTCAATTAAACCACATTCTATACATTTGTGGGTGTATTCATCGGCTGCTTCATCATAACTTTCTGGGCCAAATGAATGAGTATGTGCTGCTTCAGATGTCCGATCGAAAAGGCTACTGCGTACATCCATTTTTAGCTTCTTATTTTTATTGTTCATCATTGCTTTCTTTGTCTTATATCTTTTCCATTCCCTGATTTCATGCTCTTTCTCTAATGACTCTTCGCTACCAAAAATTTCAAGTGCACGTTGCTCTACTTGAAGATGTAAATACAGTTTCATTTCACCCCATCGTTCATTATGTGGATTCTTACGGCTGATGTATTTCAGTGGTGGCTCGCGCTTATCAAAATCACAATCCTTTAACAGGTAATCTCTTTTAGCATCTGTACGAGTGATTAGTGAATGTTTTTCATCATTATCCCTACAATATAGGAACAAGAATGTATTAAGTATGCAATGGCTAATGTTCTAAGTAATAATTACCTGCATTTATCACACACTGAATGATTAAAACTGGTCATAAGGAAGGAATCAAGAAATTCTTCTTTGCATTCAATGCAAGTCTCATATGTAATGGGATGTGTTACAGTTGGAGGTTCGACTACTTTTGTTGATACTTCTTCAGATTTGTCTTCAACCAAGAAGAATCCCCCTCCGCTATCGAGATTCTTTGGTTTTTTAACAGCATTTGCAAGTTGTTTACCGGTCGAACTCTCGTTATCAATCACCCTTAAAGAATCGGACTTAGAAAAAGATGTATAACTGAGTGAATATAATTATAATTACTTCTTTTCTGCCTCGGGGTGGCAGACAAGTTTTCCCGCTCTTATTGCTTTAGCCTTTTCCCTTAGTTGCTCTATCCTGGCTTGTCTTTGAGTTTCATCTGAGAGAGTGATATTAACAGCTTCTTCGGATCGTGATGAGATTTCAGACATTATTAACTAATATTCGAGTAGCAAGCAGCTTATTATTTTAATTAATTCATGACATACAAATCAATCTAACACAAAACACAACACTTTAATTCTGCTTGATTGCAACAAATTGATTAATTTGAACGGTCCGTGAGAGATAAATTTTTATGTGTTTGTGAAAGAAATATTTTCTGTGTCTCTACTAAGCAAATCAGCTGATATCCATTGCACAAATTGTGAAATTGCCACATTTCCACATAAAATTAAGTTTACTATTTGAGTCCGCATTATTTACACTTTTTAGTAGTTATTTCGTTATAAAAATATCAACTGTAACCTTTAGAAGATGTCTAAGAAACGTGGTAATAAGAAAAACAAAGATTTGGACAACGAATTGGACTCTGAGGATGTGAGTTCCGTATCGAATACAAGTGACGTAACCTCAAAGCCAGCGAAATCCAATGGTGGTAAGAAAGGGAAGAAAGGCAAGGACGACTGGATTATCAAGAGTGATCAAGCCCAATCAGATTTGGATAGTGATTTTACCATGTCTCAGGTACAAAAGAGTGGAAAAGTGGAGGAAATTCAAGATAAATTGTCTGAGGTAACATTAGAGTCCGAATCTAGTGATCCAAATACACCAGTTAAAGAGAAGAAACTAACGCATAAGGATAAGAAGAAATTGAAAAAGCAGCAGGAGTATGAACAACAACTGGAAGCAATGACTCGCAAGGGTGGTCAAGGCCAATCAGATTTGGATAGTAACTTTACCATGTCTCAGGTACAAAAGAGTGGTGGCCAGAAAGCGGCTATGGAACATGCAGTTGATATTAAAATTGAAAATTTTACAATCTCAGCGAAAGGAAATGACCTATTTGTGAATGCAAATCTATTAATAGCACAAGGACGTCGGTATGGTTTAGTAGGCCCAAATGGACATGGGAAAACTACATTATTGCGCCACATTGCGACAAGAGCCTTTGCCATTCCACCAAATATTGATGTATTAATTTGTGAACAAGAAGTGGTAGCTGATGATTATACAGCAGTGCAAACTATTTTGAATGCTGATGTAAAAAGATCGACATTGATGAAGGAATGCAAAGAATTGGAAGAAAAAACAGAATTAGGAGATCTGGAAGTTCAGGATCGACTTCAGGAGGTATATAATGAATTGAAAGCAATTGGAGCGGACTCAGCTGAACCAAGAGCTAGGAGAATCTTAGCCGGTCTTGGATTCTCGAAGGAAATGCAAGACAGAGCAACGAAAAACTTTTCTGGTGGATGGCGTATGCGTGTTTCATTAGCTCGTGCTCTATATATCGAACCAACATTACTGATGCTTGATGAACCAACAAATCATCTTGATCTAAATGCTGTTATTTGGTTAGACAAGTGAGTAGTGTAAAAATATTTTTTCTTATGTTGAATGGGAAAATTAATGAAATCTATTTCAATTTAGTTACTTACAAGGATGGAAGAAGACTTTGTTAATAGTTTCTCACGATCAAAGTTTCTTAGATAATGTTTGCAACGAAATTATTCATTTGGACAATAAAAAATTATATTATTATAAGGGAAATTATTCAATGTTTAAGAAAATGCACGTACAGAAACGTAAAGAAATGATTAAGGAGTATGAGAAACAAGAGAAACGAATAAGAGACCTAAAGGTATCAGGAAAATCAAAGAAGGTAGCTGAGAAGACACAAAAAGAAGCGTTAACTAGGAAACAAGAAAAGAATAAAGGAAAATCGAATAAGAATGAGGAAGAGGATGGACCAACTGAATTATTATCAAGACCGAAAGATTATATTGTTAAGTTTAGATTTCCAGAACCTCCACCACTACAGCCTCCAATTTTGGGATTGCATAGTAATGTCGCTAAAATATCATATTAATATGTTTTATTAATGACCATCTTTTTTTAGATGTTTCCTTTAACTTCGATGGACAGAAACCACTCTTTATTAAAACTGATTTTGGAATAGATATGAATAGTCGAATAGCCATTGTGGGTCCAAATGGTGTTGGGAAATCCACGTTCTTGAAACTACTCGTCAGTGAACTGGAACCAAAAATAGGAGAAGTTCGAAAGAATCACCGTTTGGTATGTACAAATTTAGTTCATGGTTTCCATCAAATAATGAGAAAATTTATAATCGAATTTTAGCACATTGGAAGATTTGATCAACACTCTGGTGAACATTTAACGGCCGAAGAAAGTGCTGCCGAATATTTACAACGATTATTCGATTTGCCACACGAAAAAGCAAGAAAAGCTTTGGGTTCATTTGGACTGGTGAGCCATGCACACATAATTAAAATGAAAGATTTATCTGGAGGCCAGAAGGCTCGCGTTGCATTGGCAGAACTGTGTCTTAGTGCTCCAGATGTATTGATTCTGGATGAACCGACTAATAATCTAGATATTGAATCAATAGATGCATTAGCGGAAGCCATTAATGAATATCAAGGTGGCGTTATAATAGTGTCACACGACGAACGATTGATTCGTGAAACGGAATGTGAACTTTATGTTATTGAAGATCAAACGATTAATGCAATTGATGGTGATTTCGATGACTACCGGAAGGAGGTGTTGGATAGTTTGGGTGAAATTGTGAACAATCCTAGTGTTGTGGCAAATGCTGCAGTGCTTCAATAATAGAACATTGCCGAAATATCCGATAATAAATAAATCAATTGTTTTAATGAGAATATGATTTTTATTTTTTCCTGGAGTAATTGATGGTGTAACCTTGGGGCAACCCAGCTTTGTCAAATGGATTGGGAATTTGATGATTCCAGCAAACGAACTTATTTCATTTTTCATTCACCCCTTTTCAGTTCCAGATTTTAATTCATCCGATTTTTTTTGTTATTCTTCAGTTTTAAATTCTCCTATTTTACCTGTTGGTATTTAATTTTGTCAATATATCTCAGTGGACTCCTCAGGTAAAAGGTTTAATAAGTACTTTTCATTCAGAGTCAGTAGTAACACGTATCACGTATCATCGATGACTGAAAAGGCCTCAAGTAAATAATATCCTATTCCACATAGTATGAGCGATGGAAACTGCAAATTCTAATTCCATTCCAACAAATTATTGAAACATTGAGAAGTCGAAACTATCGACATTGGCATTCGATTTGGTTTGACTCTAATAAAACGACGAAGACTGATTCGATATTGATAATGAAGTTATCTATTTATAAACGGTCTATTGCGACAACCGAACCGGAGCTGTCCTGACTCCTTTTTGCCACCAAATCCGCCACCTAATCGACGTGGTTTCCATCCCTCTAATTTCCTAGTGATAGTAAGTCTAGTTCAACAATCTTAATAACAACAGAATCAGTGAATTTACATACCTCTCATGTTCGTAGTCAACTATTATTTTGTATGAATCTAATAGCGTATTATTCATTCGATGTACTGCCTCGTCCACGTACTTACTACGCTCAAATTCTATGAAGCCGTAGCATTTTGAACAACCAGTGATCAAGTCTCTAATTACAATGCAGGCTTTGACTTTTCCAACATCCTCAAAATGTAATCTTAGGGATTGCTAAAGCATTCGTAGTAACAGTAATTGGATTTAATTGGTAAATAATAATTTGCAACCCACCTCATTTGTTTTCGGATGCAATCCACCAACAAACACATTGTGTCGTGCACTTCCTATCACTTTTTTACTAACTGAGTATTCCGAGTTCACTGCTCGGATTATTCCGTTGTCATGAACATCATCTCCAAATCCTGAAAATCATACTGTTATAAATGAATGCAATTTATGAGAGTTGAAATCCATAACTTACCATTGCTCGTGCCAACCTTAATTGGATCATACACCTTGGCATACTTATGAAAGCGATCATGATCCATAACCGAACACTTGTTGACTATCTAACCACCCAATGTAACTTGCGAAGCAAAGAAAACTGCGTCTTCTAATAACAAAACCCACTAGGTTATTGAGGTCCAAAAATTGCCTCACCATATCAAAATGTTTTGATTAGAAGGTTTCGTATTGCACCGATAGAGATCGTCGCTGTGCTGTCAGCCGCTTTCATATGCCAAAAGGCGGCAATTTGTTCATATCACCGTCTAAAGAATCCGAAAGCATTGAAATACGTATTTTGTTTGAAAGAGCATTTGTTCATTGCACCAGGTTCATATAATTAGTCTGTTCACAGCGTAAAGGTAGTTAGAAAGTGAGGCACAATGGATTTGCTTGAATACTCCGACGTACAAATGGAGCAAAACGGTTCCTTGGTATGTATTCGATATACAGCAGTAGATTCTTGAATATCAGTACTTATTCTCTATTTGCCATTAGACTCCTGGTCGACTGAAGATGACCGATCAAAACATCGTATTTAAGAACAACAAAACCGGCAAGGTAGAACAAATCAATTCCGGTGATATGGAAATGGTTAATTTTCAAAAGTTCATCGGAACCTTTGGTCTTCGGCTGTTCCTCAAAAATGGCACGCTGCATCGTTTTGTTGGATTCAAGCAGGGCGATGAAGACAAACTGGCTAGTTTCTTTAAGAAACACTTTAACAAAGACATGTTGGAAAAAGAATTGTCATATAGGGGATGGAATTGGGGCACCGCGCTATTCAACGGCTCAGTGTTAAGTTTCGACGTTGATACTAAAACTAGTTTCGAAATCCCATTGAATCACGTTTCCCAGTGTACAACAGGGAAGAATGAAGTCACCTTGGAGTTCCATCAGAACGACGATGCTCCAGTCAGTCTAATGGAAATGAGATTTCACATACCAACCAGTGAAGCGGTTGAAGCAGATCCAGTTGATGCTTTCTACCATAATGTAATGAATAAGGCGTCTGTTATTTCCGTGTCTGGAGATGCAATTGCTATTTTCAGGGAAATTTACTGTCTTACGCCACGGTATGATTATTGCTTACTAATTTGATAACATTGTGAAATAATTTCTGATTTATTTTACAGTGGACGATATGATATTAAGATATTTCAAACGTTCTTTCAACTCCATGGTAAAACGTTTGATTACAAAATTCCCATGTCAACAGTGTTACGTCTCTTCTTGTTGCCGCATAAGGATGGTAGACAAATGTATTTCGTTTTATCACTCGATCCACCAATTAAACAAGGTCAAACTCGTTACCATTTCTTAGTATTGTTATTTAATATCGAGGATGAAATATCCATTGATTTGCCATTCAGTGACGCTGAATTGGAAACCAAGTATGAAAATAAATTAACAAAAGAATTATCCGGGCCAGTGTATGAAGTACTCGGTAGAATAATGAAGGTGCTCATCAACAGAAAATTAACAGGACCTGGCAGTTTTGTTGGGTAAGATGAATTCTTAATTATCAAATGATTCCAATTAATCGCTTGAATTAATCGTAGACATTCTGGCACACCTGCAATTGGTTGCTCATATAAGGCAACGGCTGGATATTTGTACCCACTTGAGCGTGGCTTCATTTATGTTCATAAACCACCGATACATGTCCGTTTCGAGGAAATCGCCAATGTAAATTTTGCGCGTAGTGGTGGTTCAACGAGAAGTTTTGATTTTGAAATTGAACTAAAGTCAGGAACAGTTCATACATTCAGCAGTATCGAAAAGGAGGAGTATAATAAATTATTTGATTTTATTAATGCCAAAAAGATTCATGTTAAAAATACAGGCAAAAATGATAAATCAAGTTATAAGGATGATTTCGGTGATTCTGATAATGAGAATGAACCGGATGCCTATTTGGCTCGTGTTAAAGCAGAGGCTCGAGAACGTGATTCAGATGATCATGGCGACTCCGAAGAGTCTACCGATGAAGATTTCAATCCGAACGATCATAATGATGATGATGTAGCAGAGGAATTTGATAGTAATGCTGAATCAGAGAGCTCTGATTCAGAGGGTGGAAGTGGTGATGACAAACAGAAAAAATCATCGTCGCATTCATCAAAACCTAAAGAAAAATCAACGAGTTCTCATAGCAGTAAGAAATCTTCCAGCAGCAAGAACAAGAAGAAGGAGAGAGATGATGGTAAACCAAAACGGGCAGGCACAGCATTTATGATATGGCTAAATGAAACTCGTGAGAAGATTAAGAAGGATAATCCTGGAATCAAGATAACTGAGATCGCTAAGAAAGGTGGTGAAATGTGGAAGGAGATAAAGGATAAGAGTGTAGGTATAGATTTTAAATAGAATTGCTTCTATTGGTTTATGGGTTTAATTTGATTAGAAATGGGAGGCAATAGCTGCTAAAGAGAAAGAAAAGTATATGCAAGCGATGGAGACATACAAGAAAAGTGGCGGCGGCGATGATAAGAAATCGAGTAGTGCTAAGCGTAAGAGTGATGTATCATCACCGAAAAAATCAGTTGGTACAGCTGGATTCAAAAGCAAAGAGTACATCTCCGAGGACGATAGTCTAAGTGATGATGAGGAATCAAGTAAGAAGAAGAGCTCAAAGTCACCACCGAAGAAGAAATCGAAAAAGGAAGAATCGGATGATGATGAGGAGGAAGAAGAATCTGATATTGAGACCACTGACGAGGAGGATGATAGTGATTAATTTCTTGGTTTAAGCATTCCTAATTATAATTAATAAAGATACGATTTCTTAAATTAATCGTTTATTTGATTTTGCGTATGTAAATCACATGCTGGTGAGATTCTATGAGAATATTGAAGCATGTTGATTATTATTTGGTTTCTCTTTACCATGCATTTTGCAGAATACCGTTACAAGACAAAATAAAAAAGGAAGTGGATGTTTTTAAATGTTGGATTTATTCTAAAGGAAGAATATTTCGATTAACTGAATATATTCGGATACGATACTGATAAATTTCATTCATAAATCTTGTGAGTTTTGGTACAATCAATTTCTGTCCTATGAATTCGTATATTGGAGGCATTCACAGTTTTGTCGATGAATCGTTTTGGTCTTTCTCATATTCAGTATCAGTGTAAAAAGTATTCGGTGATAGAAAAATCATGAATTTCAGAAGGCAAAATATATAGAAGCGGTAACACATGGGAAACGAATGAAGTTGGCTTCGTCGACCACAAGTAACAAGAGAGGTGACTCTCGTTCTCTTTTTGAACGAATTTGACATGAGTAATGTTCGCCTTTCCTCTCTTTTTTCATTCGTGATGAGAACGAAACTTTATACGAACGAATTCACGGTGAAGAATTGATTCAAGCGGGTCTCCATACAAATTTTTGTTCGCAGTTTTATTCGTGTTACAAAGTTTGTTCTGAGAAAAGGCAGAATTTGTGTGTTTTTAAAATTCGTTTTGCTTCTTTGGCTGAATTTTATTCTGGTAAGTAATTAACCATCTTCTAGAACTTGTAGTTTAATCTATCCATGTTGAATTTGCGTAATTAGTTTTTTTCCGATTCCTATAAATTTATTGTGAAAATTGCAATTAAAATGAACGATGCACGCATAGTATAAAATGGTCGAACCAGCCAGAGAGATATGTTATGTGAAATCGTTCATATTTTTTCATTCCCACATTCATTCGAATGGCTCTACGGGCCCATTTGGTTTTGACTTGATACTTGGTTTGTTCTTCATGAAGAAATTTTTACACCGCGGCATCGAACAAAATGTTCATATATCAATGGCGGGTACCGTCTCCGGATTTGTTGAGATTTCACCACCTAATCAGAAATTATGGGCCATTTTCAATTACTGACTGGCTAAAACGCGCATTATTGTATAAATGGCGGATGTGTGCCACCAAAATCATAGTCCATTTGGTTGGATTTTTCCCGATTTCTGGGCGCAAAACTCTCTGATTATTAATATGGCGTACCAAGTAAGCGCTCTTCAGTATCATCGAATATATTTTTTCAACAACATGAACTGTAGAAGCGCGGCCTTTGCCAGTTTTATATTTCCAATACGATATCTCGACCGATTTCGATGAAATGTTTTCAATGAATCTTCTCTCTCGTTGAGGCAAAATGTAAAGAAAATGCCGGAGTACTCGGCGTACCAAGACAAAATTGGTAGCAATTTCATGATGAAAATCCACTGACGGTACGTGTTGTCTTGTTCGAATAACGACATGGGGTTATTGATTTTCATCATTTTAATAGAATTATTTAACTAATTAGTAAAAATCAATGTTTTAAATGGCCGAAATCCGACGCTTCATGATATTGAACTTTGCGTTCACTTTGGCCGTATTACCGTATAAACGTGGCGGCGTAACAGAAATTATGAAAATTTTCATGAAAAACGTGGATTTTTTACAAAAATTAATTCCATGGAGGCCGAATAAGATACCCAACTACGCATTTAGCTGATTAAATTATATCGGATAAAATTAAAATCTGATTTAATTGATGTTTCGCGCCAAAATGGCAGAACATTTTGAATGAAGAGATCTCTTTCTGTATGTTCAAAATGTATGGCGTTCGATGAACAGTTCTCTGATGGGTGTTTTATCGCCATTCAGGATTAGTTGAGTTTTAAACAACCTGGCCTGGGTATATTTTTCTTTCTAATTTTTTTATTAATTTATGCCAGTTTTCAAGTCAGATTGTTGGACCTCAGCTTGGAGATGTGGAAGTATTAAACAGTATATTTTTTCAAATCGAGTTGAACAAAAATTCAATATGAAGGCATAATATAGGAAAGTTGAACGTAACATCAACCGAAAAAGCCATAATATTATCTCTCATTCTCTGTGACTTTGGGTATATTTGCTGGTTCTTTGGTATTGTTCAATATCGCATTCGTATATTTTTCAACTGTAGAAGACTTTTTTTTCGTATTCATATTAAATTCAGCGTCGAGTCTCGCGCGCTATCAAAAAACACCGAACTACAATTGTATTGAAGGAAAAAAAGAATACTCTGTTGACGTTCATGTTCCCTCGTTTTCCCATATTCATATTCATTTTCATTCTGTGTAATCTGTAAGAGAACTCGTCGAATCGAATAAAAGCCCCATACAAATTTGTGAATGCGGATTCTCTCATACATTTTACACTGTTGTTTGCCGTCGTTGTTGTTGCTGTTGGATATTATTGAACAAACGGTCGAGTTTGTTCGTAACCGTCGTAGAAGAAATGGCTGAACAAATTCTGGTATTTTGTATGGGCCATACAATTTTGCTGCTTCTTTCTAGCTCTCATTTCACTCTATTTGGTGTGTTTGGCTTTCGAATACAGAGATATCTTCTTCCATCAATCTCCTCTCTCACTGATATGGTGTGTTTTATGTTTGCTTGGGTTCCATGTTTCATAGAAAATATTATACAGCAACACTCCTGGTTTTAGTAGTTATGCTTGGTATTATGCTATGGATTTCAACGCAAGGCAACCAGTATTTTTTGGTTCTCAATTTTATGAAACCTGCGTTGAACATGTACGCCCTATTGAATATTCGATTTTCTAAGAGATCTCTATGACATCGAATAAAATTTTGATTCTCAATTTCTCATGAATTGTATGTTGTGTGTGGCAGTATATGAGAATTGAATGTACTGATAATGTGAAACACAAGCAATGGACGAACATAGTGTCAACGAAGAATACCTTTGGTAGAAATTCAATTTTTATCAATTTTGAAATAAACCGATGACGACGAGACTCCATATAGATTCATTCAAATAATAAACTGTTTTCTAAACGGTTCTCTTTACTATGATGTTCTTTAGTATTACATAGTAGAATACTCCATAGAGTATCACATTCAAAATTTTAAAATGAATTATTTTTTCTTTTTTGAATTTGATTCTTTCTTAATTATAATATGGCAGACGATAGTATAAGAGCAAACTCAGAGGAAAAATGATATAAGACGCACCGAATAGTGATAATCAAGAGAGTTTATTTTCACTGGTTGAATTGATACATTGTGCGCGACGGTTATAAAGGAAGATGTTGATTTGATGATTGAATCTCATCATCTTTGCTCTTCTTAATGCTAACTGTTTGGGTATTACAAAGTAGTTGACACGATGAGAGAAGTCAACAGAATGCGACTGTGGAGGAGATGATGTGATTTCTGCCTCGTAAAAGAGTCAGTGCGCCCGATTAATAATGATTATGATAATGGAGATTCCATGGCTGTTTGAAGATGATTTTATTTTTTTCTGACGATGGTAATGTGCTAAATGCATTAAAATTTACTCTGTTGATTATGTGGATCCGTTTGATAAACGAAATAGTATTGGATCTTATATTGAAACTGTTTGCCATGTTGTGAAACTGCTGCTAAAAAATTGTCAATTTCTCAAGCAAGTTGCTCCAATGACTATAACGTGAATACGGCAATTTAAATAGACGACAAACTAATCTTTATCCGTCAATGTGTTTTACCTGCGTGATTTTCTCATAAACCGTAAACAAATAAATAAAATTCAAATTGTTTCGTTCATAACATTGGATTGAACAATCGAAATGTAACACTTAATATTATACATTGGTTTTAACGAATTTCTAATGTTTTAAATTGATTGAATTGAATATGAAATTGGTTAATAATTAATGATTGAGCAAACGAAATGCGTACACGCACAATCTGGTGTATTGCCACAATGTCAACGGAAAAGAGAAATCACAATGAAGAGGAGAGATAACTGTGGGAGATAGTCAAAACTTGAAAAAAAAGAGTTCCTTTTAAGATTCAGGTGGCGCAAAACGCTTCTTAAATTCCAACCACTTTGGTCAAGAAAAGCATTCGATACAATTGATGAGTTGAACCATTAAGAATTTTGTGATCATCTCATACCACACTCATTTTGCATAATTCTGAATGCAAACCGTTTGCAACATTTATTTAGTTCAAAAAATCTACAAGAATTTTAAGAAAACTGAATGTAATCTTCAATGTTGATTAACTGGATTTGATGATGGGGTTTCTTTATGCTCCTTCATATTCTTATTTTGTCTTTCTGCGGTAGAAGACAAATTCATTATATTATTCATTTGCCAATACTTAGTGAAGCACGAAAATCCATCGAATAAAGTAAAAACGTTGTGAAAATATAAAAATTAAATGACCATTTAATTTGAACGTGAATGGTGGAAAGACTTCACCGCAAACAGTCTCTTATTTTAAACAAAATTTTTAATATGAAACTGTATGTATTTGCTGCGTGTGTTTAAGTTCATTCAAAACAGCCGAAGAATGTATTAACATTGCATTTAAAACTCCATCGGGTAGTAAGTAGTAGAATAAAAATGAATCACAATATGGCTTGGCTTCACTTCGGCAAAACAAAATACTTGAAATGTTAAATTTGTTATGAAAAGTAAACCTTTATGATCACATCATCATGGCATCAGAGTTTGTATTTTGTTTCATATTTAAAGTTGCGCGCGTTTACCTTTACCTAATTTAGATTCTAACAATTTTTAGAAGCCATGAATGAAAAACAATCGTTGTTTGGTATTGCCTTGCTTTGCCTATCATCAAATAAACCAAAACACGATGAAGAGAAATAGTTAAAATCTGAATTCAATAGGTTCAACTGTAACATTGTAACGTATTTTTTGATTTGTTGATGAGTTGAATTCCATGAACCCTTAAAATTGATGCTGTTAATGTATCAACAATATTATAGTGGTTGCTATTCCTACGTAAAATAGTCATTTCAATGAGTATGAAGTGAGAAACCTTCTATGAATTTTGTTTTTTGCTCTATGTGCCAAATAAAATGATCCCTTCTCGATTTTCTATCATAATATCTTGTAAAAATTGAACAATCTACATATTTTGAATTACATTGAATTGTTAACTACAGTTAACGTCACACAGAGTATTTATTTTGAATAGGAATTGCATGTAATTCATGGTTTGGTTGAATATTTTTCATTTAACAATTTTTCTTTACTTTGGCCAAAATGTACTGAACGGCACATAAATTTTAACGTATTGATTACGCGCGCTTGGCGTATTAATATAAAAATAAAGGTGAAAACGAATTTTTAATACCCTTGGTTTGGTATTGAGTAGAACGACAAACCACTGATATGGATGGCACAAACAACACCGTTTTCATCGCTCAGTATAATTTTTCAGTATAACTACCAATATGGCCATATCATGGAACCACATTGAATATAGTATGGAAGCCAGCAATATTATTTGGTAGAAGAGAAATAATAGGCACTGTACAGCGTTTGTTCTGTTGTATATGTTACGGGAACCAGAACCAGAGAAAACCAAACCCTGGCATATAAAATATTATATTCCTGTATAAAAGGCATACAATTCTCGTTACCGTATAACGAAAAAGCATAACAGAAAGAATAATATTCTGTATATTTGCCGGTTTTGCTGTTCATACCTACTGTATGAAGGTTTTACTTGAAAAAAAAAAAGAATTTTATACCTCTTGAACAATTTTTGTATTCAGTACTGTTGGCTTCGGATATTTTCAGTGTATTATACCGACCCAACCGTATATACCAATTAGAATATTCGAACATTGTATAGAAATAATATCCTCTGCATAGAAAAGTATACGGAGGAGCATAAGGCATAAAATGTATTACCAACATTATGAACCAGCAAAAGCATTGTATAGAAGAGGACCAAAACGGTTGAATATTTTCTCTTCCAAGCCAAAACTGTAGAGGTTTTATTTTTTTGTATAGAGTGGTAGAGTCACTGGTATAAAATTGTATGTTGGTTTAGTATATGCTTGGGAGCATAAAAACGTTTGTCGAACATTTTGTTCTACACCATCAAATTCGATTTCAACCGAAGAGAAGAGTATATTCCATACCGTATACTTTTTCCCGCACAATATTTTTCGGTGCATTATCCTTAGAGCTAACAAACGAACAAGTCGTACATTTAGTATCCTTTTTAATAAATAAAAATCATAGAATTTTTCATTCTATTTGCTATTAGAAGCATTTTATTTTAAATTACCGGTGAGTTTTATTTTTCAACAGTTAAACGTTTTTTTTGGTCGATATATTTTATGTGCAAGAATAGAATATCGTGTGGTTAAAGCATCATTGCAATGTTTAAATCGGAATATATACGTTGGCTGGGCCCGCTATATTCATTAATTTTGTGGTATTTTAATTAAGAAAATGTAGTTTTCTTATGAATTTTACTCAAATGATAGAAGTAACGCTTCGATTTTTGTGTGAATTATTTGAAATTTTCAACGAAAAATTGAGTGAAAATTAGAGTTTATTGGAGTGTGTGGTTTTTATGGGTAACGAGAAGATAAAGAGAAGAAAGCAATTGAAGCTTTTTAACGGATATTTCTGTAATATGAAAATTTTCTGTGTTTGAACTGAGTGGAATCACTAGTGCGCATTTCGTCCTCTGATTTCTCTGTTACCCTTCTGTATGTGGATCTCACTGATACTAGAAAACAGTATGAAATGATTTTGTGGGACCAGCCATAGAGCAAACATGAATAAAATAGGAAGAATCGTAACGAATTTTTAGTGCGTTATCATTACAAACATTTTCACGGTGGCATTTTCGTTTGAACGCTTTGCTTTCAAACTGATTTGACTGATAAGCTGAAGCTTTTTTTTTCGTGGCACACAATATAAAATTTATGGTTTTTTGCCGCCATTTTTCAATACAGATAATTATGATTTTATAAAATCATATTTATCCGACCCAGTAATGACAAAGTTTTGCCGTTTATTTGTTGCAGTTTGACTGCTGGAAATAAAATCATTCAATACATGCATGATGCATTGACTCCATCGTTTCGGTTTTTATTTAAATGAAATTGAAATTTATTTCATATAAATAACTGTAATGTATTAGAATAACAAATTGAAAGTCATAATAGATATGAATATTTGTGTGGAAAATGTTCTATGGTGGCGTTACTTTTATCAGTAACTCAGAAACATAGTTATTATAATGTTGTGACAATCATAAATATGCCGCGTAACCGGGAATATAGTGGTTTTAGGCATTTATACGAATGAATATTTGGTTTACTGTTTAAATTTGCTGTAAATATTATTCCACACATGATAATCCAAATGTTGGTCAATATATGAAATGTTATTTTTATTCTATTTACTTCAATTGCAAGCGAATTGTTAAAGCAAAACAATTGCATATTTCAATGAGAGTCCAACAATTCAAAATTTATTTTCAATAAAGCCGCCAAGAAATGAGTGAAAATATGTCTTATCGTTGAGTAAAATATTCTATTTCAATTTCCTTGATTACAATCTAATGTGTGATTGAAAGATGTTAATTGTTCAATTGTTCATAAATGATTGGCCAAGTAAAGGGTAATGATCTCGTTCCCATTCAACCCCTCCAAATTAGTGCGGTGAAATTTGAATCAAAGCCGCCGCATTGAAATAACCGTTAAGTGCGCTCGTTGCATTATTTGCATAATGACCGTTAAATCATGACAACCAAATGGATAGAATGGGAATGTAACTGTTGGGATATTTTCTATCCAGCGCGTACTAGTTGTAGATTTTATAAATTTTCAATATTATAACTTCGTTATAATAATATTTTCTTTTTGTTTAATTTATTTTAGATAAACAAAACAATTTAATTAAAAATGGCAGAGAAACCAAAGCGTCCACTATCAGCATATATGCTCTGGCTTAATGAGCAAAGAGAATCGATTAAGAAGGAATACCCAGGTATTAAGGTGACAGAAATCGCAAAGAAAGGCGGTGAAATGTGGCGGGCATTGAAAGACAAAACTGTAAGTAGACAAGATAAATGAGAGTAATTATATAACTAAAAGTTTTGTTTTCATTTGTCCATTTATTAATTGTAGGAATGGGAAAACAAAGCTGCTCAACAGAAAGATTTGTACACCAAAGCAGTTAAGGAATTCGAGGCTAACGGTGGTTCAAATGCAAGCGGTGGCAAAAAGCGAGGCGGCAAAGCCGCAAAGAAACCAGCAAAGAAGAGTAAAAAGAAGCAGGACTCAGAGGAAGATGAATCTGCTGATGATGAAAGCGATTAAACTATAAAACAAAAACAAACAAAAAAACATACAAAAAACAACAAAAAAATCCGAATTAATTAAACATTCTGTTTTACTCTGTACACAAATGTCACACATTTTCATATAAAAAAAAGAATACACATAAACAGATGAAGTCTCATTCATGATTTAAAAAAAAAAAGAATAAATAAGATCATAACAAAAAACAGAAATCAATAAGAAGTAAAAGGTTGAAAATAAAATGATTTCCTGCAAACCTGTAAGTTTTAGAAGCAAAAGGATAGATAACAAAGAAGAACTCTGTTACATTGTTCACTGGAGTCAATAAGTTCAATTTTTTTCCATAAAAAAAAATACCATTCCTTAATAATTCTGGAGAAGAAGGAGCATAATGTTCTGGATTAATAACGATAGGACGAAGTCACCTTAGAAATACAACAGTGAACGATTTCCTCAAGAGAAGAAAGATAATGGGAGAAGAAGTACTTTATTAGAAGTCATCAAAACAAAACAGAATTGTAGAATTAATTCACAATTTTAATTCTTAGCTTAAATATTTAAATTAAGCAAAGGGAAAACATTTAATTTTTTTTTTTCATACTATATTTTTCTCTTGTATCAATTAATTTACAAATTAGAATTTTTTTTTTCTCAATTGATGAAACACACAGCCCCAGATATAAAAGAGCAAAACCATTTACCTTTTCTTTATGTTTTGAGAATTATAAGGAAAAGGGTTTTGAATGAGCGAGTAGTTAATTTTTTATGCTGATAAGTGAGTGAAGTCCCCAATTTAATAATTTTTATGTTTTAATAAACGAATAGAATTAAATAATTTAGTCGTGAGATCAAGTTATTTTGTTTAATTTTTATTTTATTTTTTTCATAGATTAACGATTAATTTGGAATAAGACTGTTTTTTATTTGAATTAATTGAAATGGATTTTTATTTCCAATTAGTCAGGTTTTATTATTCTGGATAAAAACAAATTACCATTAAGTAATGATGTGATAGTTATCTCAGATAAATTTTACTTACAGATGATAGAAGACCGTCATTTCCTTTATTTATCTTTTTATTTTTTGCAGGCGCATTTTGTTTTCTGTTGTTTCACTTTACCTTCCTTTACCATTTATGTTTGTTAGATTCTATTTTGTTGTATCGTTTCATCGCCGAATAAACAAGATTAGTATAAAACTTCTAATTATTGTGTGGAAGAAATGAGTTGGTTTACAATATCATAAATTGAATGTCATAATAAAATCAATGTTGATTAAGAAAATTGTATTTAAATGAAATGAAATACACAAGTAAATGTGCGATTAAAATAGTTATTAATGAGAAAAAAAAATCATTCATTCATAGGATAATAGTTAAGATCTAGTTAATAATGGATTTAGAGAAATACGAAATGTTTTATTAACAAATTAGCACCGAGTTTAAGGAATTTATGATTTCTTGGATTAGTAGCATTGAAGATTTTTAAAACAATTTGTCTCAATAGACCACCTGATACAACCACAGTGTATGTGAATGTGTGAAATAACAGAAGAACCCAATTTTATTTTATCAAAATTATTGATTTATGATTCCTTTCACCTTAATTGATAATTACAAGTTATGACAAAAAAGAAATACTACCTCTGAGAATTTTTCCTTGGAAAGACACACATACAAAACACATCTATTTGAAAAATCAATGAATTTGAATATTTGATCATCCATGGTTTAATACAACATCGAAAATTCAATTCGATTGTTTTAAAGTCAGGAATCAAATAACAGAATAGCATTCTTTTTAATTATAGTATTACAATTTAATTAAATGTATTTGATGAACGTTAAATAGTCACAGTTTCTTATAACGAATAATTACAGTGGAAATATAACAATACTCTTTGTCTGTCTCAACGGAATGGAATTCAAATAAAATGATGAATTTTAAATTTCAATTAACTGGTATTATTCATTTTCACATTCAGAAACCAATTTAAGTAACTCATTACTGCAGGATAATTATTAAAAATTAACGTTGTTCCTATTCGTTAAGTGTTTAATTCATTACTTCAATACATAATACTCAAGAAGCACTGAGTAAACAAATCAAATAAACTAAAATCTAGTTGTTTAGTTATTGTATTGTTTATAAATTATGAAGACCATTTCTTTGATTTAAAATTTAGTGGAGAGATAAATACAATAAGGGGTTTTATTTTATATCGTTTCTATTAATTAATTTTTGAAGTGTTGCCACTCGAAGAACAAATTTAATCAGGGATATGAAACCGATGCCTAAAATCGATAGTTGGATCGAAGAGAATCCATCAATATGTCTGTGTGCCGATTGTCCAATACCAAAGTGTCCACCAAAAGGATTTGATTTATTAGCAAGAAAGAAGTATCGCTTTGTACCGCCAGTTGATATCGATAGTCCACTGGTGTCATATGGAAATGTAGTCCATATTAAACCGCTTCCCAGTTCTGTAATCTGTCCCATGTGCAAACGATTGAAACAGAATGCAAACGAAGTGATATTAAATGCGAAAGCAAATGAATTCAAAAAACGTTCAACAGTTACTTATAAATACTTTTGTGAGTTATCATCCCATTTAAAGCAATTGAATAGATTTTATGATGACTATTGTGCCAAACCATATCCTTGGCATGTCCCAGAGCGTTATGCTGTCGCAGAAATCAGACACTCGATTCCATTCTATAAAAAGTATTATTCCTTTCCCAAGATAATTGCTACAATTGATCCAAATAATAATGATCGGCGAGATATACCTCAATTACTACGTAAGTATTGATATGGAAGGATTTGTTTTAATAACAACTGATTGAAATTGATATTATACAGAGTTTCATAAAAAAACATGAGAAACAAAATTAGTAAGTTATAGTTATGCAAAAAGCCTTATGATCTGTGTATGAATCCATAGCCGCTGGATTTAAATGATAAACGATGAGTATCAATCTCTGCGATGAAGCACGTAGTTTAGTTCAGATCGTCGAATTGGTATCCGTTTTCCATCCAATATTTGTAAATAATGATCAAATCCTGTTGCTACATCACAGGACAATTGATTAAATTCAGTTGTAATCAGTTGAGCCATCGGCATAAATTTCTTTGTTTTATCCATCAAATTAAAACCATCATTGACTTTGGGTTGTTGAGTTAAAGTGCCACCGTTCAATCGTATAAGATTGGGTGTTAAAAATTTCGTAACATAATTAAATTTGTTGCCAAATACCATGACGAACTACTTCTATTTAATATTGAACACCTAAAATTAATATGAAACGAATTTTAATAATTTTTTGATTAAATTTGTAAATTAAATGTTTTAAAAAGAAATTTGAATTTCAATCTAATTATGATTAGAAAAATGCAAATAATATTTTTAATTGGAAATTTTTATCAGACATTTTCACATATGATCTCTATGATTCATTGATTAAAAACATAATCACTTTGGTTTCGATTTTAGTAATGGGGTGCAGACTATTCCATTTAGATATCCGTACGGGTACATTAGAAGATAATGAAAAAACGTTAGATTGGATTAGTCATTGTGTGAAACATTACAATAAGAAATATGATCGCAACATTAGTTATGGAATAATATTTGAAATGCATTCTGGCCACTTAATTACTGGAATTACAGTGGGTTACAGTGGCGTATTATTAGAGAAAGGTTCAGAAGTGATTCTTACTGCTGATAGAAGAGCTAGCTATCGATGTACCAATAGAATTATTTATATAAATTTCGACGAATATATTTGTATGATGGAAGTAAACGATATAATTGAGATTGAAATATCATTATCACAAAGGATTCAGTTGAAGGTCCTAACAATCCGCTGTATGTGCTTGGTCTGTGAAGTACTGAATGAAGGAATTCTTATACCTAAATGTAAGGTATTTCTATCGTACAGATTTAATGATCCTCCCTGTATGGAAGTCTTCAGAGTATGTACAGAATCTAAGGAAGAATTGATGTTTGCTTTGACCCATAAATGTGATTATCTCGTAGTGCCATGGACTAAAGATCAATCACTTTTAAAATATGTAATTGATGAATTGGCTCAAACCAAGAAACACATGAATTTAGTTCTGAAACTTAATTATGGCCGTCGATTAGTGAGAGAGGAACCTTGGGATGAATTAAAAACCGTCTGTGATCTGTGTACCGGCATTTGGATTCGTAATGATGAAAATCAATGTGCAGATGCTCATTTTGATGGTATGATTCAGCTAGATGATCAAATTTGTCAATCCATCATGCACTGCCGTAATACTAATCGCACCGTTATATTTGATAACCATTTGAGTTTGGCGGATTGCTGTACCAATGTAAATTTCGGCAGTTTAAGACATTCACTTATATATCCCGATGCAATTTGTATCAAACGGCATCCAGTAACACATGAATTCCCATTTAATGTACATTCCTGTCTGAGGAGTTTTCAACCGGATTTGAATGAAGAAGTTTTCAAGCAATTTTTCCAGTTGAGGTTTTGCAAACATTTACATATTCGTGATGTTTTTTATCACGGTGTCGTTACTGCCGCATTACAGAACAAGGCGGCTTGTATTATTACTGTGACCAATACCTCATCAGTAATTTGTATTTCCAGCAAACGCCCACCAATCCCGATTATAGCAGTATGCACAACGGATATTCAATGTAAGCTCTTGTTAATCTGGCGGTCAGTGATTCCCATTAAACTTTGTATGAACTACTTTAAAGGATCTTGGGAAATGCAACTGGATGCTTTAATAGCATTTGGAGTAGATTATGCACGGAGACAGGAAATAATTTATAATAATTCTGTACCGTACGTTGTATGTTTCGATTCACATTCGGATGCACCTTCTGCTGATTGCTTCCGAGTGTTTAATCGACAAGAAAACTGGGATTATTATCTTAAAATTTAATTAGACTTACAATTTATGATGTTGAAATTATTGGTCACATACTTGTAATTCTTTGAATAAAGGTTTATATAAATTTCGGAAATTAATATTAATTTGTTGGAGTCCCCGAATGCAGAAATTTTAGTAGCATGTGAGTTCCTATAGAATAGGAAGCCGACGTAAATGAAAAGTGGGGTTATGATGTTTGTTTATTGTGCTTGAGGAAATTCCGTGAATGTGGGACAAAACAATCTGAGAATTCATTTCAACAGTTTTCATTTTTTCATTTATTCAATTAACTTCTGTTAATTGGATCAAATAGCGCGTATTAATACGTCGTATTACGATATTTGACAATTAATCAGATATTAGACAACAGATTAGGTACTGTAAATGCTGTTTCATTATAGAAATTTTCATTGTTATCGCATTAATTCAATATTTCTTGTAGACTTTCAACATGGATTTCCAGAATCGTGTAGGAGGTAAAACCGGTGGTGGTGGTGTAGCATCTTGGTCTGAAACTAACCGGGATCGACGGGAAAGATTGAAGCAATTGGCTTTGGAAACTATTGATCTGAACAAAGATCCGTATTTTATGAAAAATCATCTTGGCTCATATGAGTGTAAATTATGTTTGACGCTGCATAATAATGAGGGTAGTTATTTGGCACACACACAGGGAAAGAAGCATCAGGCCAATTTGGCTCGTCGTGCGGCTAAGGAAGCCAAGGAATCACCTAGTTTGTTGCAACCAGAAAAACCCAGAGTTGAGCCAAAGAAGTTCGTGAAAATCGGAAGACCCGGCTACCGTGTAACAAAACAGCGATGCCCAGAAAGTGGACAACAGAGTCTTTTATTCCAAATTGATTACCCAGAAATATCGGAGAATATAGTTCCGCGACATCGATTCATGTCAGCCTACGAACAAAAAATCGAACCACCAGATCGTAAATGGCAATACCTCTTATTTGCTGCTGAACCATACGAGACAATTGCATTCAAAGTACCGAGTCGTGAAGTAGAAAAGAGTGAAGGAAAATTTTGGACATACTGGAATCGAGACACTAAACAATTTTTTCTCCAGTTCGCTTTCCGTTTGGAGTCAAAGATTATGCCACCGCCGCCACCAAATATGCGAAATGCTCAAATGATGGGTGGTATGGTTAATATTCCACCACCTCCAAGACAAATGTACAATCCAGTTCCACCACCGCCGCCAATTGTTCTACCTGTTCCGCCACCACCAATGTAACTTCTGATTACAAGAAACAATCGCTTGATTAATGAAATAAATAAAATCATTTTTAATGTATTACTATGTCTAATTTGTTATTGAGTTACAATATTTACAAATTGTTAGAATTGTATATTCGATTTTATGCAATTAAATTAAATAATTTAGGAAATCCAAGAAATTAAACTACTTTACACCAGAGCGCCCTCTGTATGCTCCGCTCAATAGTTTCACTGCTACAGGCATTACAAAGTTTCATTCGAAATTTGTTGCTGGATGATACGATTAGTCGGTTTCAATTTGATTAGAATTAATTTTAATTAGCTTTATCACCAATTTGTGGATAAACTTTAATTATTTACTGTTCTAACGTGTCTCAAATTTTGTCATGTCATCTTAATTGATCGGGTTCAATTCGTTTTACCATTTTAATACGTATTTTAATTTCCTTAATATAATTCGTGTATCAAATATATCGTCCCATATCGCTGAACTAATACCAAAACCTTGATCGTGATGAGCAAAATGATGTTGATAGTGATACCGTTTCATATGGTAAAAATGACCACCGGATGGACTGCCATAGTGTAAATAAAAATGGGTCATGTCATACACCAGGTAGCCAGTGAGTGTTCCACATAGGATTAATACTGGATAAGCAACTAATAAAGATACCGGGGTATAGATGATTGATGTAATTATAACAGCAGGCACTGGTGGGAACACAAGTCGATAAGGATCAAAGGGAACCTAAAATTGAAATCATAAATTGGTATTAGCCAACTGAACATTAAAATCCGATGTGTCATCATACAATGACTCGTCTAGATTTACAATCGACACAAATGTAATGCTGATAACATCATACTCATATTTACTACTGTGACGTTGATCAAAGTGACTACATCAATTATCACCGGTGAGTTTTTAGTTGTTACTATTTATCCTTATCAATATAATATCGTACCTTATGATGCAGTCCATGCATTAAAAAATGAAATGTACACATTACCGTGCCAGCATTCGATGTATTCAAATGGAATACCCAACGATGCAATGTGTATTCCAGTATGGTCCAAAATACAATTCCTGCTGTAAATCTAGCTGTGATCGTATAATACTAAAAGTAATTTATATTAATTAATTAGCATTTCCTTTCATATTGTAATTTAATAACTTACACCCAATCCATCATTGTGTACATGCTGAACACCAAGATGAAATGAATATAATAAAACGGGTATCCAGAATACAGGTATCACCCACCACGGTGTTTTGGTACACATCTCTAAATAATCGGGCCCGAATAATCTTAAATGTCTATCGACTGGCTTATTCACCCACTCTTCGTAGTTCTTGCCTAGTTTTCCAATTTGTGGTAACATTGCTTTTGACCAATCAACTAAATGCTGAAAAATGAAATATTTCATAACTTGTCGTCTTTACAAATCTCAACGGATTTAACTCACTTCCATGCTTTCATCGATCTCATACGTTAAAGTGTCCCTATTACTATTATTATTCGCTTCCTTTGGTTTGGCAATGCCATTAGTTTCAACACCATTTGTTGATTCAATTCCATTTAATTTAAAATTTGCATCTAATCGATTATTCTCGTGGGGATCCCTTAAATTATCCGTCACTTTATATTCGTGTAACAAGTAAAGTGCCGCTTTAGAATGAGGTGGTGCCATTGAAAACCGATTAAATATTTCATCACCGTTTTGAATACCCTTCAAAGTATTAATACCACCAGGATGTTTGTGTTTAAAATCCGTTAAATCATATTTAATACCTTGAAATTTTATAAATAATTTTTCTTCGTTATCATTCGACATGATTTCTCAGAAAAAAAAATTATTTCGTTCACTTTGGCTTCAAGACAAGTGGAATGTAAAGGATCCACAAGAGTAATTTCTAAATTAATTGCACATTATCAGTTTACTATATTTAACTAATTAAGGAGAGTATGTTAGAGCTGACGGTTTGACAACAACTAAATTACAAGTCGGTAATGTTAAACGGTCGTGTTCCCTATATAAAATACCGATTTAATCTGCTTTATTTATCTGTTTGATATAAGACTTAAATAAAATTTATCACTCGTGAGGGCTTTCTAAATCCACAAATTTCGATAAGATAAGATTAATTTCGATACAAACGAAAGAATCTGATAAATAACGTTAAACACGTTTGTCTGCTTGCATGTCTCTACATATGTATAACACAATTGTACAAAAACAGTTCTAATTAGGATGCTGTTTTATCTTCTTGTATTAAATTTTTTTGCAATTTTTACGATCACTGATGTTGATTTATTCGCAATTTATTTGTACAACTAACTATAAGCTGATACACGCAAAAAAATTAAATTAAATATACTCACAATGGATAGTAATAATTTTAAAATCAGATAATAGTCATGAAATTTAACACGGATATTGAGAATTAAGTTATTAAAATGATAATCAGATGTATGGTACATGGATAACCAGCGTTTGTAACATTGAATGAGTAATTTGAAGGTTGTAACTGATAACAAACAGAAATATTTGGTAAAAGTGTATCACGATATTGGAATTACATTATACATCACAAGTGATTTCGTTTAGAGAGTAAACGTTGGATTGAACATATTCTGTTGATTAATCACGACTTAAATACTTATAATTCGCATATCAATAGAATTTCTTGATTCAAAATGCCGGCATTTGATTTGATTTGCTTTTTATCAATTTCATATCGTACGATACGAAAGTAATTGCACAAGTGTGGCGTTAGTTAACTTATCATGTGGTGTTTGGCAATTATAGTAGATCGTGCCATTTGAAGTTACTTCAATGGGTAGAATAAACCAATAATAATATTACGTAATTTATTAACAGTTAAATTCTAGTTAAGTCAGAGGTGATTAGTAATGGTAAATGATTCACATTTCATTCTGTAATAAATTCAATGGAAACTTGTGACAACGGAAACTTCAAAAAGAAACCAATCATTTTTCTGATCTTTCGAATTGTAGCTGATTTTATTTGAAACATAAACGGAGTAATACATCGATTTGAACATAAATATTAATGATTAAATTAAATCTGTTTACAATATGAAAATCATAAGTATAACGGAGACTGCATATAATGAACACATTAGGATCCGGTAGTAGATAATTGATTTTCATTTTAGATTATCATAAGTCATTGGACTTGATAATCCTGGCAATGTACCTTATTTACGGTTGATTCCTATAACAAGTGATCATTATCAGCAATCCACATTGTATCACTTAACATATTACACTGTATACATGTCAATTTATATGGAAAACTAAAACCCGAATTGAAAAATAGATGATCTTTATACAATTCACTTGTCAAGTAATATTTGCATTTAAGTTTCACATATCCCTTAGAATCAATTTTAAATCTTAAATTCTCTTATCGGCTGTATTTTCTCATTAATTCAATTATTCAATTATGATAAATCTAAGGCTAAATATGCTAATTATTTACAACTAATATTATTCATTATTTTATTTATAATTTTTATCTTAAATTTCATTTATTCACTGTTTTAAATATTTTATTCATTTTACAATTAATATACGACTAAAATCACATTATTATTTATTAAATATATAATAAGAATTCAATTCAAATTTATTTTTATCACGGTTCTTCTTTTTAACTTTTGTTGTGTATGACGGTATGTATTTCTATATAATGCAAAATGATAATTCAAGTGATTTCTTTTGGAATGATTACAATGAATAACATTCCTGGCATGTATTATTAGAATCAACACATTGTGTGTGTGTTAGATTGAAATATTATTAATTATTGGCCATTAAGTTCTAAGTTCCACGCTTTAGAGTTAGAGGGTAGGAACTCATTTGGGGCGCAGTAAAACACAAGAATTGAATTGTAGTGAATTCATGTCTTTTTTTTGTTTTGGTAAATTTTGCATATAGAACGACTTAGAGCATTCGCTCGAAAGAGTCATAAGTCAATTTAAAGTCTTCACGCTACATAAGCAATTTTTTGGATACGAAATCCTTTGATTATAATTATGTATATAATAATACTTTCTAAATACTTAAACGTACTAAGTTAAATTAACATAACTTATACCGATTTTATTTAAAATATCGATTTAATCAAGGATAGTGTTTACTCCATTTAAAGTTAAAATATTCAACAAATTCATTGAAATTGAAATGAATTTTGTTTTGCTGTTTTTAACATTTTAATTTGATGATGTGGGGAGTGGAAAATCACATCCTTTTTACAGCTCGATAGTTATTTAGTATAATTATTCATTTTCGCATAGTTAATTCATTCTATTTATATTTATAACACATAAATAGCGTTTATTATGTAAATATATAATTTAATGTTTAATGTGATTTTAATATGTGTACTTAAATTGAGGTGAAAAGCTCTCACTCTTTTCACAGAATCGTGCTGGAATTCATTTTTTATTATAAGAATTTTGTAGTTTTTACGTTGAAATTTTCTTTTTTTTTTTTGAACATCATTGTTAATCAATTGAGATTCGTTATGGTGATAAAAATTGCAAATCTTAATAATACTCATGGTTTTGTCTTGTTTTTTTCTTTTCTTATTAATAAAAAATATACTAATGCTGGTAATATTCGGTCGACATTATCAATTTAGTCTATACAACGTTTATAATCTGTAGTGGTATTGAAGTATACGCTCAAAGGTTTAACATAATTTGAGGCCTAACATAATTCGAATATAATTGATACTCAATTAGCAATGAAACATTGGATATGATTTTCAAAGGACGAATTCTATTTGATTTTCTCTGTCTAATTTATCGAAAGTAAATGACAATTTGCGGGAAAGAAATTAAAGAAATCTAAGAGATTCGAATTGGAATTATTAAACAAAATGAATCAAATGAACGTAACAATGAATCATATTTAATTGATTTGTGTTAGATGGGTGTGTTTAAATAAATGGATTTTAGTCGTTTAACTGAGCGTTTGTTTCCAATTTATAACTAACACCGTGTTATTAACTTGATTATAACTCTATGTAATTCGGTATATGAAACAATTATAAGTTATTATCACACTTAATTAGTCTAATCATTTCTAATCTAATGTTTTTCACCTTTATAAGATAAATCCCTAGGTACAAGAATATATAAGTTTATACCACATCCATTTCACACTGATCTCTCTTTACTCTTCTCTGGTATTCATTACGTTTTTATGAAATTTACAATTTAATTTATTACCATTTCTTGTTTATGACAAACAAGCAATGAGAATAAAAAATTAAATTAAATTTAGTGCAAATGAACTTGATAAAAATAAAGAAATAGAAACAAAATCGAATTAAATTAAGATACGTAATATTCTTATAACAGTAATGTTAATTACGTTTATGCACATCGTTTCGATGTAAATAATCATAATTTCTTGCATAAATTTATATTTTTCTTTTTCTTTTACTTTTTTATTTAAATAATTATCATTAATGATACTATTCAAAATACGAAACGTATATAAACTAAGGATATTAAACTATGCGTCACTATTATGTATAATTCATATAATTCATATTAATTTGAATACTTTATGTATTTACTTTCATTATATTTATATTCACTTTATCATTCGTTTCGTCTTAAATCTTTCTTACTGTCTAAACGCTACATCACTATTAAATTTTTCATGTTTTTAAATTCCTGTTAAACGTGTTATTGTATTTACATACATAAGATAAATTGATTAATTTAATTATTCTGTTTTCTTCATCTGTTAATCCTTGAATATTCAATATTCAGTTAAATTTTGGCCATCCTTATGCGATTATTATAAGAAAATAAAAATTAAATAATTAATCATTCAATATTCAATCACTTCCATATGAAATGATTTCCGTAGTGATAAAGGTAAATATTGTTTTAATCCATTTGTATTATTATTTGAATGGTTTCTGAACGTGGGTGGATTGTCATCTTCATCTGAATCACTTCGGTTTGAGATTTGGCCACCAATCGCTGTACCATCACATACATCGTCATTCTAAAAATAGTAAACGAATATTAGTTCATTTCCATTTAAAAATCATACGGAATTTAACTAATCAGATTATGTTGGATAACAGACGTATTACTAAATAAAAGATATGCACATAATATGTAAATGTAAACAATGATAATAAACATTAATTGAATTTGAGTTTATCTTTAACCATATAACGGATGGAGAACGTAAAATTGACACTTAATGGTCTATAAATGGGTGCGTACAAATAATTGTATTCACATGCATTAGTCAAAAGTAAAAAAGAAGGTAAAAACAATAATAGATTTCGTGCAATTATTAACAAGTGTTATTATCAACAATATCCATAATTACCCGTTAAATATTGTCATTTTGGTTAGTTGATTTTATTTCATTTTGGTTTATTTTATATTTTGGTTTTGTGTTTCATATCTTATATGTTTATGAAACAATGTTGAATAACGTTAACCATCCTCACTAGTTTGTCTATAACTTTGCGAAATATACAGTAATACTTTTTTTTTTGTGTGTTTCTTTCATTGATTTAAGTTCTTAATCACTCTTATTTCTAAAAGTACATAATGGCGATATCGATGGCAAAACATATGAAAATGTAGGGAGGTATTAGAATTATATTTTACATAAAATGAATTTATGATGGTAAAATCCGTGATAACTGTAAATGAAAATGTAATTGGAAATGTTTTATCGGATTAGATAATGATTTCTAATGGCCAGATGATATATTTTATGCAATATTTATGATGAATCAATTTTTTTCTTTTACCAATGATGATCAACCTGAATGATTCAATGAGTTATTTATTCTGTTTACATTTAAATGAATGTACATTACAAATTACTTACATCAAAATCACCGATTGTAAATCGTGTTGCTGCCAATGATTCTTGTGGTGCATCATCGGGACTCATCATCTAATTGAATTATTAGTTAATTGATATCGTATGTAAGGGAGCGGTTAGTTGATTGGAAGAGAATGAAAATATAAAATGAAATTAGTAACACATTTATGGTTTCCCAATAAATACCGAAATTAGTTTAGAGACATGAAAAAACAATGAAAACAGTAAAACATTTGTTATTTAACTACTTACATCATCTTCATCCATCATTTCTTTGGTTGATGTTGTTGTTTCATTACGACGAATCGATCCCTGATGAATATCCAAATCCATTTTGAGTAATTGGAAGCGACGTAACAAGAAGACAATTGGCATTGGAATTATACTTGAGACAATCATTACAATTGCCAGAATTAATGCCCATTCCGGAAGATCAGTTTTTATTGATCGTGCCTGTACAGTTAACAAAAAGTCATTAATGTATGATGATAATGTAATTGGTATCGTATTAGAGAACTTACGACATCACCATGCCATGCAGTATATTGAGGATACTGTAAGCACATTTCACGAATCGATGCAACTAAAATGGTGATCATTAGTATAGGACCAACATATCCCCACATGATTCTCCAATATGCGCCGGGTCGATAATTCGTCATACCATAAATATCGTTACAAAACCTTGGAATTTAGAAATAGTGATAATATAATGCAAAAACTGAATAAACTGATTATGAAATGCTTTACTTATCCAATCCATACACGTAGATGACAATCACCATTTCCATGAGTGCAACGATCAATAGTGTTATTGTTGCCGCAAATGAATCAAATAAATTTAACCAATATTCACCGGCACCCGTAGAAAATACCAAACCAATAAGGAAACAACAAATACATAATGTGGCTAAAATGAATCGTACATCATTAATTCTGTTTGACATTCATTATATTGAATCGTTCAATTACCTGTAATATGTTGTTTCTTGAATCTCTTTAATATATCAATATCAAACAGAGTACATATTAAACCTTCGAGTATACCAATTTGTGAGCCAATACCAAGTGATAGAAGCATCAAAAAGAATATGATAGACCAAAATGGAGCAGCTGGTAATTGTGCCACCGCTTCAGTGAATACCATGAACGCTAATCCAGTACCTTCCACTGCATTCAATTGATCAGCTAAACTGCAAATTGGTAGATCCAGTTTGGCCAACGTTTCATTTGATTGAGTTTTCAGGATTTTATCCAAATGATCAGCTTGTGCTTCATATGTTGGAATTTTTAATGGATCCATTGGTGATAATTTCTCTGCATAGAGTGTATTTAAATTGCTAAAACATTAAAACATTTTATGAGTGTTTTAATAAACTCTAAATGATTAAAAAAAATTGTGTACTTGAAAACGCATCGTTCTACACTGACGGAGGCTTTATACCCGAGTATAGCGAAAATCACAACACTAGCATAAATGGCAGTTAATGCATTACACACAGATACGAGTACCACGTCTCGTACACAATTATTTTTTGGTTGATTATAACTCCCAAATGCAATTAACGAACCGAACGCTAAACCAAATGAGTAAAACACCTGAGTAGCTGCTTCTAGCCATACTTTTGGTTCAAATAGTTTCTGCATATCAGGTGTATACATATGCATTAGTCCGGTACCAGCACCTTTCAGTGTCATTCCTTGGATGAAGAATATCGTTAATACCACATATGGAAACAGTGATGTGAAATAAACGACCTAAAATATTCATTGGATGATATTAATAATAAAATGGTATTATGGTAAATGATATAATTACTTTGCCAGAACTTTGGATACCCTTCATCATAATAAGGAATACAACTGTCCATGAGAGTAACAAACACGCTGCTATCCACCACTTGATTCCACCGAAATCATTCATATCGGACGTAATATCCAACGTTTCACGATACCAAAAGTATGCAGTCTCTGATGACTTAGCGCATTCAGCTACTTCTGTTACATTACCAAAACTATCGGTAACCGTTGGACAGCTTTGCCATGGAAGTGTAAACTACATAAACAGGACAATAAAACGAATGAAATTAAATTGATTTGAATCACGTGAAATAGATGACAATGAATCATAATGGATTGAATCACATACCCGTAAACTATTGAACAAATAGTAAAAGCACCAAGTAATGATAACATTGTAGTACAAAGCAACATAAAGTGTAACAATTAATGATGATATACCAACACCACCAGCCCATGGATGGATTGTATTCCATACACCGAGTGATCCTAAACGTAATTTTTGGCCAATGCCAAGTTCAATTAGGAATAATGGAATGCCTTCAAGTATCAACATTGTAAAAAATGGTATGAGAAATGCACCTGAAATTGAAAATTAAAAGAAAATTTAAATTACTTGAAATGGAATTGAATTGAATTCTAAACATTTGAAATTGGGGATTTTATGATTTCATTTTTTATATTGTGGGAAACTTAAATTTTTATTGATTATGAAATTCTTGTGTATTTATTTTACGGTCATGGCATTCACCTTGGTCGAATCAGTAAACATTTAATGGTCATAAATTCTATATTGATTTAGTTGTTCTATACAAAATCAATTCATTAAATAAATACATTTATCTCTCCTGCATTCATATTAGAAGCGGAATAATTAAAATTTGATATCTAATTATAATCAATGCATTATATTTGAATGTATTAGACGAAATCATCTGTAGGTTGACACGAGTTAGTAGAAATCGTTAATTCAATCGAATTTAAATTAAAATAATTCATTAAATCTCGGTGAATTTATAAAGACATTATGACTTTTAGAATTCATAATGCCCACATAAAGAATTCTGAATCAAATATAAGGAAATGGTCTATAATTACCGTGGCCCTGAACAAATATTTTAAAATAATTTTCCTATGTTTTTCCATACCCAATTCTATTTATATTTCACCTAATGCATTATGCGAAATATGGTAAATTCATAAATGAATTTTCTTAATGCATTTAATAATTTTCTTGTCAAGTATAGAAAATACTAATAATTGAATAAATTGTTAGAAAACAAAATAATTAAATAATCAACTTCATAAGAATTGGGGTGAAAATTTTAAAGGTTGTTCTGATGTGCTTCAATGGCCATATCTATTGTTACTTGTTACCGTTTGAAAACTTTGAATTTATTTTATTTTTCACGAAAAACAAGGTCAAGGGTAAATTATTATGATTCTAAATCAATAAGATCAGTGGGATGAATTCCATAATTTATTATACATTATTGTTAAAATCATTTAGACATTTGTTATAATTTTCCCATGAAAATATCAAAAGCAATCCACATAATAAAATCTTATCAGGTTAACCAAAAAGCTATGAATATTAAGCCAATCAGAATGATAATTTGCATCAACACTCAGGTGTATTGATAAAGATATCGTTGAAAGATAAATGCAAATAAATCACAATGGATTATAATGAGTCGTTAAATAATAATGAAAATACACTTTAACAGTTTGTTTACAATTTCCATAACGATTTAACGAAGTATAGTATTGTATTTTCACAGCCACTTTTCACGGTCACAATTCTTAAATAATTCGTATGATTATAAACTGTTTCGTTTGTGTGATGTGATATGAAAAGAAAACAGTTGATAAATTCATTCAGGTGGAAAACGCGCGAATTGTTTTATTGACCTTATCGTTAAAATATCATCGTTTCGGTAATTTAATCCTCGTCACTTAAAGTGGTTGAACAATAGATAATCTTTTATATTGAATTGCAATATTTTAAGTTTCTATATTTTTGTTTTTTTTATATGAATAAAACAATAAATATTATTGTTATTATTCATTGTAAATATTTAAGATATCTGTGTATTGATTACCACCTATAATACTCAACGGTGGACACAATATTATGTCCAATATTTGTACATGGTAGAATAAGAACATTATATGTTTCATATCAAACAAGTGAAAATAAATATGTTTTCTTTTTAATCGTAAAAGGAATATGAAAAAAAAAAGTCTGTGGCTTAACCACCAGTGTTAATGCTATCGAATACATAATGTTTTTCGTTTATTTTTCTAAATAAATCATAATCCGTCATTTTAATTGCAATAACAGCAAAGAAAAAAGATTTATTTTAAATATTTTGATTTGTTTATTATCCATGTATGTTTTACATATCAATTTTCATTTCTGTACTCTTTTTGATTTAATTCACAATACTCACAACCAGAATTAAAAATTGTTATGACTTCGAATCAAAAAGATTTCACTGCGTAATAATAATTTTCATTATACATACATGATGTACGTTAATAAAATATGGAATGTTAAAAACTTTAAATATATTCATTCTCATTATAAATAATTTATAGTGACGTATTGAAAATTTAAGTGACGCCAATATAAGAGACATTTGGGGGGGGGGGCGGTGAACAGAATAAAAATGAAATATTTTAAGTGGAATAGAGGGAAAATTTAAATTTGAAACTTACCACCACCATTTTTCTGACACAAATATGGAAAACGCCAAATATTTCCAAGACCCACTGAATAACCAATAATACTGAGGAAGAATTGTAATTTACCAGACCAGGCAGCACGATCTGGGTCAGCATCCACTTCAGCTGATGTTATTGAATTTCTTTGTGGGGCAGTCAAAACAATTGTAACACCATGTGTACCATCCCGTGCCCGCGTATTAAGCGGTGCCATTTCATGGCCATTCCTTAAACATCCTTGTAGTTTACCAGTTTCCATATCACACATGGAAATATAAAGAATTTCTTTTTCTTTTTCGTTCTTTTTCTCTCCGTTGTAACTGTGTTTATGAGTCTTATTGTCTATAAGAGATGGTAAATTTACGTTTCAACAATTTTCATGCACTGATTAATTGTCTATTACACTGACACCAAAAATTTTAGTTAATTATGATGCATTAAATGTATGTCTTCGCCGGTTATAATTAAGATTTTGCATTTGATTGTATGCACTTAATATCCAGTTGAGACTGAAATTGAAAGAAATCGAGGAATTTTTCCATGTCGTATTAATATTTTCTTGTTTCATATTTATTTGTTCTTGTATTTGAGTGGAAAATACCAGTGGAATTGGAGTAAAATTATACACTTTGCATGCAGGTATTTCGCATCAATTATTATACAAAATATTTATAATTGAATTGAAAATAAAATAACAATTAACATTTATGTTTTATCCATGTTGGAATACCAAAATGTGGTTGAGTTACAATTGGTAATATGATAATGGGAATTGAGTCGGTTTAAATCAGTTTCTTTTGGCTCAATGTAGTAAGGGGATTCCTTTGGACTAAAGTGACTCCGCTACTAATTTACTTTTAACGAATTGATAAATATACCAATGATTATTAAATGAATAAAAAATTTCCATTGTATCAAATTTATCGTTAATCGTTCTACAATTACGACCACTTTATTGGGAAAATTTATTGGATTCATTTCTCTATAAATCATCCTAGTTTTTGTTTTAATTGCGTAACAAAATCAAGTTCTTTTAAAGGCCATGAAATCATTATAAACGTTTGATATTTCTATGATTTTCATTGGTTTTCTTTTTTAAATTATTTGAAGTGTTTTAATAGAAAATTTGTTATAATTTATTATTTACATTTCAACTATTTATAACTACAATTGAATTGAATGGCGAGAATATACAATAACATTATAACTGAAACGGATATAACATAGTGGATTGAGTAACGGAAAACACCGTTTATGTATCTAACTATAGTCGTAGATACTTTGGTTGATTTCGTAATCAAAACTTTCTTCAGAAACCGAAATTTTCTGAACGAAAAGTTCATTCAAAATCGATGAATGAAGGAAAAACCGTGTGATGTTGTTTTTTTTGTTCTTCATTCTGTCCCTTGGAGTAGAACGTCACACGTAAACCATCCGAAGGGGAGAGAATACAAAAATTGTTATAGAATAGGATAAACGAAAAATTGTATATTTCTCCTTATGCAATGGTATTAATTGTATGGAAATAGGAAAACCCACATTGTGTTACCTACGTAAGATAGATTTTACTTGTTATACTCATATGGTATTAACTAAAATTGAATAGATAAATTTGCGTTACCAATAAATTAGACTTTCTATTTCGGAAAAATCGATATGAACCGATTGGAAATTATGATTCTTAAACAATAACTGACGATATGAGAAATTACAAAAATTGACATTCCGCTAATAAAAGGGTAATGTTTAGTTTGGATTATTTAAGTTCAAATCGATCCATTAAGTATAAGTTTTTCAAAGTTTTTCATCAGTTTCTGCGTATCAGAGGACTGTATTAATAAAAATTGAGGTATTGCGATTATTCGCTAAATAAATGATATAGTGATTTACGTGGGTATAAGTCTTTCATCCCCTTTCCATTCTAACACAATATGAATTCACTGAACCCTTCAGATTTGTACAATGCATCAATACTCTGAAGGTTTCTCTCCATTTTGCACTAAGCGAATTTTATTTTTATTTTTTGGTTGACGAAAAAGGCATTTTCCTCACATATTTTTCAATCACTCGTTTCATATAATGAATTCTCTCTCCCCGTTTACATTTATGAAAAACCAGAATGGAAAATTCCCAAAATCAGACGGCGTGTTTTGGTTTAATATTCTTTTTTTTCTGTCTTCAGGGATGGCGTTACCACCTTAATAAAACAACTATGCTATTTGATGTTAAAAAAAAAATTGTTTCACTTGTTTTCAAGATAAAATGTGATTATTGATTTATATGAAGAATATCATTTGGTAAAATTCACATTTTGTATTATGATTTTCTGCACTTTTGCCTTCTTGTATTTTATTCCATTTCCACTATGATATTAAATTCCACACAAATATTAAATCCATTCACCTTTCAAATTGATGAAAATTCACTTTAAAAAAAAGAAACTCGATCAATACTTTTGATTGGATAATAAAAATTCACGTTATAATTTTCTTTAAACCATACGTTTTGAAATTTCGTAAGGAACTGAAGTCCACGGTACAATATGAAAATAAGTTGGATATAACAATTCTCGTTCAACTGAATTGCATTCACGTTATATAGTGGAAAAAAAATTTATAATATTAAATTCGGGTGGTTCTCAATACAACCATCAGTACGTATCCAATTAGGGTGCCAGAACTTGTTCGTGTAAGGCGCATACATAGCCCATAGGCCACGTCGAATATATAAAAATCGAGGGGATCTTCAATGAAAACCTCAATTCATAATATCGTCAGGTACTGTCGGATTGTTGTGTACAGACAATTCCTGACTGCGACTGTGCGAAATTTCGATGATTGTGTATGTGCACGACTGGAGAATTTTATATTTTTTGTTGGTTTAATATGAATACCCTTAATCGACCACGAGGTTGATGCGGAGAATTCGAGCATAAATTTAATTCTCGTTTAGATTTTCTTTCATTTGTATTTGTATTTGTTCCCCGGATCCTTTTCAGTCGAAGTTTAGTGTTATTCTTGTATTCGTAACTGATCCCATTTAATTGAACTCAAATGCGAAAATGACTTGTCATCATCCCTGCCGCCTCTACATAAGTGTAAGAGTTTTAGTTTTGATGTTTTTTCTTCATTTCATTTCGATTCTCAGTGTAATTTGTTATGCAAATACATTAGAGCACGGTACTTCTCCAGAGGATTCAGATTCGTTAGAATTCTATTACGATGTTTTCATTTAAAAATGATTTTAATTCATGACGAAATGTGCGTTTCCATTCAGCTTCCGCATTGAACAGATTGTTATTTCAATGTAGTACATTTAGTTGTCCTTGAAGTGTCTGGGAATAAGAAGATAGGGTCATAGAGAGACTTAATACATCGGATGTCAATACAATTCGAGATGTATTTGATAAGAAATTGATGTCGGCATTTTAAGTATCCATGTAATCAATAAGGATGAACTGAATCAAACAATAAATTTAATTTGCCTTGGATTCCATATAGAATTGAAATATCTTAACTGCGTCATTTTTATTGATTACATAACGGTCATAGGTCTTTTATTTCATTATTATTTTTTTGATACTTTCATTCTATACCATAGGAAATAGTGAGAATAAATAATCCATTAAAATTTGAAAGTAGATTATTACCGTTTATTTAACTGCTCTATTAATCCTAACAATTGTATTTAACTAATTAAAACTTTATTGTGATTCCATGGAACTACTCATGGAGGATGTAAATATTATCAAGTTCATTTAAATTTTGATCATTGTCACCGTCCAGTTCTTCAATTAAAATACCATCTTCGATTATTTCTATGGTGGCTAGTTCAGCTTCATTTTCAACATGCTCCTCAACAAATTTCTGTATACGAAATCAAAATAGACAAATATTTATTAGTAACAATATTTCAAATAATCATTAAAGCAGTATAACTACCTCTTCGCTAACCATATTTGAGTCTTCATCTCCCTCCACTTTTGTATCATTAATTAACTCAATATGAGGCTGATTGATAATAATCGTTTCACTTGTATGTTTTTCGGTTTTCATATGGACAAACAGTTGAGGTTTTCGCATGAATCCTTTTCCACAAACAGCACATTCAAATGGTTTCTTTTTGCTGTGCACAAACAAATGTGTATTACGATTATCTCGACTGTTGAATGCTTTACCACACACGTCACATTTGTATGGTTTTGTCCCGGAGTGGATGATTTTATGCTTCTTAAAATGTTCTGGATATACAAATGTGGCATCACATAGATCACATTTATAAGGACGTTCACCAGTATGAACTGCTTGAGTATGGTAATCCAGTAATCGTTTTCTCTTATAACGATTGCCACACAATTCACAAGCGAATGGTTTTTGTTGTGCATGAGTTGCTTTCTTATGCGACATTAAATTTGATCGTTGAGCAAAGGCCACATTACAAATATTACATACAAATGGCCGATCTCCAGTGTGGGTTCTTTCATGATCCTGGATTTCTGCTTTCCGGGCGAACGCTTTATCGCACATGCGACAAAGAAATGGTTTATATGTGGCATGAACTACAGAATGTACACGAAGATTGTGTTCTGTGTTGAAACCTTTTTGACATATTGGACAAATATGTGATTTTTCAACGTTATGTGTTTGGATGTGCTGCAAGAGATTCTGTGAACTGTAGAATCGTTTATCACACTCATTACATTTGTGCAACCGTTCTCTCGGTTTGTGTACTTTCATATGCGAAGACAGTGTATATTTCGATGCAAATGTTTTATCACACACTTTACATTTATATGGACGTTTGCCGGTATGAATGTTCATGTGATCTAGAAGTATACAGCGGGCTTGAAATACCTTATCACATTCATCACAACTCCATGATTTCTCTCTCTTGGTGTGAGTTTTTTTGTGATTCTGGTAATCAACTAGTAATGTAAACGATTTATTGCACGGTTCACATTTATAATCTTCCTTTTCATGGTCATTGGTCATGTGATTCCGTACTTCCATGCGATTTTCAAAGAATAAACCGCAAATTGTACACAAATACATTCGCAAATCATGGTCTAATCTCATGTGCGATGTTATTTTCCGCATACTAAAAATCATGCCGGTTGAGCACAGTAAACATGCATATCGTTTATCTTCGACTTTTACCATTTCACTCATTTTTTTATCGAGCAGTCCAACACTCAATAGTGGTGGATTCTCATTTTCATATTCTGTGTCATACTCCTCAGGATACTCATCGATTTCTTCTAATTCGTAAATGTATTCCTCTAAAAATCAGTGAAAAGTTTGTTAACTGGTATTAAATATTTAAGTAAAAATGTCTCACCTTCATCCAGACCTCCATCTTCCTGTTCAAATTCCTCATAGTACACTGTATCTGGATCGTCATTGACCTGTTGATCCTCTACATATTCTTCCCCATTATTCTCCTCTTCTAATATTATCTCTTCCAAATGTTCTTCGTAATCCATTTCATCATAATCATAATCGGTATCACGTATGACGATTTTTGATTGATTTTTGGCTGGACCGCTTTGTTTATTGTTAGATGATGATCCTTTGGTTGGGGATGGTTTGGATTTGTTGGGAGAAATATCGCTAGTTGTTATAAGCTTTTCAGCGGTTGTATTAGATTTGGTAGTCAACTGTGACTTGAGCATATTCATTTGTCTTTGCATCATCTCGTATTGATTACATAAGACAGAACATTTTGGACACAGCACCTTTACCTTTACATTTGGTAGAGTTTCCTGCAGTGCTGGGGATAGTGCTGGCATAATAATTTCAGCTACATCATCAGGGAGTATGGAACTCTCTGATTCTTTGATGTCGACTCCACAGACGACACATATACTCATCACCGGTGATGGTATTTTCTCGTCAGCTGCTCTAGGTCGCCTGGACACTCTTCCACTTCTTGTCGTCATCTAAAAGACGTTAAGGAATTTTGAAAATTAATATGCATTTTAAATATTGGTAGTCTGTTTATGGTGGGAATTTGTTAGACAGTTCTACTGAACTGGGAGCTGGGAGTCGATTTAATTTTTTGCTCTATGAGAATGGAAATAAGGGCCTTATCATTATTTAATTATATTCCTATTCAAACTGAACATTAAGTGTAACGAATATAATATAATTAACTACTTGTTGTTCGGTAAACCGAGTCGGTTTAAATTAGGGTGTAGCAAGTTGGTAACAGAATAGCAATGCAGCCAGGCCAGGGTAGCCAATCGGGTATCTGAAGAATCTGTCTATACATGTTGTGGTAGCCATGCAATTCAAGTTAAAAACAAAATTTAAACAGTTCCCGCAATTAAGTGGATTGAAGTAATTGTAGTTTTATCGTAATTTTGATAGAATTATTCAATCGAAAATGATCAGAAAACAAAATAGAAGCCATCACGTATGCGAAGGACGCGTGTTTTGATCCAACAACATGATTTAGACTGATAGCTTTTTTATATGACTGTAACTATTTTCACATTATTTCAATACTGTGCAAATAAATTGTAACCCAATCTTACCTTTCTTTATGATTAAATCTCTTTTTGATTATCTTTATATAATTTATATATATCTTTATATTTAAAATTTTTCTATTTATCTTGTTATGTTCACAGTTTTACCAACTTGAAAAACTGGAAATCGTGATTATTTACTATCTGACGGATGATCATTTGTTATGTCAAAGTTAGCGCTACTGTATCGTCGGCGAATTTGCTGTAACCGGAAACCGAATTGACATTTACCATTGGGGTTATGTCCCGATTTATTCGTATTGATGAACGACAAATCTTATCGGTCTTTCCACGAGGTGGCAGAAATGATTAACTTCGCGATTTTTTTTTGTTTTTGTGACGCGATAATTTTTTTAATAATTATGTTTTTTAATATTTTAAATAATTCGATTTTCATTTTGATAATTAAAAGTGCAAGTGGTTAGTGGTGTAAGTGATTAATAGTGTAAGTGATAAGTGAATTGAATGAAATTTTTAATTTCTTAACATCCATCAACAGGTAATAGTTTTATATAAAATTACATTCATTTACTGTTCTTTCATTTCTATATATCATGTTAATTAGTTTATTATTGCTCTAAAATGATTTTTTATCATGAAATTCACATTTATGAAATAGCAGTATGCCACATGGGTAACTGCTGTCTCCATGACAATCACGAAGCAAATTGATGTTATTTTATCAATCTCGTTGGATGGTTCCGTATTGGTAAGGGAACCCATTGCGAACAGTGGAGCCAGTTGAAAGAAATCAATTTTAAGTTTCGAGACTTTTTTTTACGTAATTGTTGAATGGATTAACTGTTGAATACTTTTTTGTTTCTCCATTAACGATAATCTTACTATGATTCTTAGTATTTTAATGATCTGTTGGCAGAGACACACTTTCTATGGGTCCAAATTGAAGTGATTATTTATAACTAGTAATGCGTTTTAAAGGACCACCGGTGTATCATTTGATGCTCATATTTATTTAAATTGCGCCTACGGAATCACATCCACTGTTAGACTATCTAAATAATGATGGTTGAAGTGAACGAAAACATAAGATCAATAACAAGATGTTTAACCAATTGAACGTAAATCTATGCTGTGGTACCATATAAAGCTCTTTCATATAAATAACTACTGTCGTTTTCGGTTTAAAATGAAGTTAAGAGTTAAGTCCCGTGACACAAATAGAAAGAATAGAAAGAGTGATGCACTTTAACGTTCTTATCATCACACATCAGTAAAGAGACACTGTCTTAAAGCTGATGACATTTTTTAGTCTATTATTTCACATCTCACTGTTCGATTCATTGATGGGATTTATAGTTATTATGATCAAAACATAACAAGGTTCATTTAACGAATTTGAGATTTTCTTTAGGGTTTAAGCAAGGCATCAAACTATGCGTAATGGACGTTTGCCATAAAATCTGAATCATCATTCGGTATTCCACAAGAATAATAAAAAAAAAGAAAATGAGAGGGATAATTCCCAGTAACAAAATTAGACCGACTCCGGTAAAATGACCCTTAACAGATAAGCTGGTTGAATGTTTCATTGGCTTATGTATAGATTTGTGTTTAATGTTTTGCCGGTATCATCCATATTCGAAATAGTTGCATTAATTGATAAGGGTGACATAATTTTGTTTTCTTTTTTTTTTTAAACGAAATAAGAAATACCTTTCGATTGGTTGTGGAGGTTCCGTATGAATATCAGGGTACGCTGTGGGTATGAGCAATCCAACTCTGTTTAGCACGTAAACATGAAGATGTTTTTATTCAGAACTGAACTCATGTAGGTAAAACAACGGGATCTAATGGTGTGTGTCGGTCTTTGTATTGTAATTCTGTTTATAATTTTATGGTTGCAACTTTAACAATATGCACTTGAAACTAATGGTATTATTTCATAAGATTCCTTTTATGCGTTTTGTCTGAATGATTTTGAATATTTTTTTTGTTTTGTTGTCTATTTTTTATGTAATTTTATTTTTCTCGATATTTGCCAGACATTCTTAGCGCCTTGGATTCGTTCGTTTTATGTCTCTTTGAGTTTTTTTTTATTTTTTACCTATCGAAACATTAGAGCCCATAAATCGTCATAAGATAATTGGTGTTTGCCTATTTACCTGTTTCAAGAGAGTGATCAATGTCAGTTATTAGAGGTAGTAGTAGACAGTCTAAGTGGATGTTACTTGTTATTTGTTTTTTTTGTTCTTATTTTACACTTGCTATTTTGGTGTATTTTTATTGTGTTCAATTTATGTTCCTTGGAATTTCATGGAAAGTAGTGTGAACGAAAATCCTTGTTCTTCTCCTGATTGTTGGAAGAAAGTAGCGAGTTACAGTGATGAAACAAATTGTTTGATGGACCAAAATTTCAACTTGAAGCTAGTGGACTATGGAATGGGGTGATTCCGCCTCACGCTCGTTGAATTTGGTACAGCAAACGGAGTAGTGTAGTTAGGGTAGACAATGATTGCGAAGCGTTTTGGATGCTGAGATGAGATTGCCGATTCTTGTTGCATTAAAATTTATCAGTTTGATTGCGTATAACTGAATAATATTGAAGCGCACGCCCGGGCACACGACTTGCACTGTAATTTTAATATTAGAGACGGTGTGAAACATAAAATATTGCGATATAGAATACGAGCTGGAGATTGTTTGGACTGATTTGGAATGGGTGAAATTACGAGACACTAGCGCAATAGGGAACGAGATATCATTCTCTGGTGGTCTGATAGATATATTTGCCTCATTCTACATGTATCATGTTTTTATTCTCTGCTGCTGCTGCTGCTGGTGGTGTACATTTGATTCGATATTTTCTGGTTATTATCATTATTTGTAGAGAGATGAATCAAATGCTGTAGTACTTGAAACATGCTGCAGGAGCATAATCAGCATCAATGCCAGTAGAACTAAATGTTGCTCAGCGATATAACTGCGTAACGTTGAATCTGGTTTTTCAAAGAATCTTGAGTCGACCCATACCATTGGAACTAGCTGTTGTGTTGGTGTTGCCCGCATATTGTCTATATGATGAGGACAACAGCAAGTTTGAGAGAGAGTTCATTGCTATGCAATTGGTACGTTTACACGCTTTTGGTAACTGGCAAAGAGAGCAATGGAATTGTGAAGATATCGAGAGGTCTGATAGAAGTCGGTGGCCAACTCTGCCATCAGTCTAGTAACAACATTAGCGGTGGAACGTTAGTTTATTATGTATACGTCGCGCGGTTATTAAAAATACATAAAAAAAAATTATGATTAGGATTCTATAGATAAATGAGAATCATTTAATTGATCATAATTAAATTGGATTTAGAATATAATTACGTGCATTGGATATTAATATAAGGAATTCATTGGATTTGAATGTGTAAAAAACGAGTGGAATTAAGTGAGGAATTTATCAAAAGAAATCGAATTGTATTATCTGGGCAGAAAAAGAAAAATTAAGATTTTGCCAAATTATAATATTTGTGTTATTGTGGTACTCTCCGTTTATTCGTCTATAAGAAGTTTACAATGAAATGAAGATAACAGAGAGAGAGAATTGTGAATAATTTTCGTTTGTTTGATTATTACTCGTTTATTGATTGAAATCAAAAAAGAATAAAAAGTAAATCTTATGGCAGTTTTTTATGTATTATTATGCGATCGATTTATTGATGGGATTGGTACAAATCTTCTGATGGAATATTAATATGTATTCAAATTTATTTTATCAAAACGGAATTACAATTGAATAAGATTTGGAAGTGAATTAAAGTATTTCGTATATTGGTGGATTTGATACAGTGTGTAATAGAAATTCAATTAAATTGCATTGGAATCTGTTAATGTTTGTTGATAGTGATGATTGATAACTGAAAATGATGTTCATGTGAGCAATGGATTACCAGTGAATTTTGAATTTTTTTATAAAATAATTTTTGTTGACTGAAATCATTTTGTGTGAGTTTTGTTTTAGTTTTGATGTGTTAGATTTTCTTACTCTGATTTGTTTATAATCCATATAAGATAATCTGATCAGTTAGACAACGGCAGTAGAGAAGAATTTATATTGTGGCATAGTGTATTTTTTTTTTGTTTTTTAATAGAAATTGCATATAATTTTCTTTTGCTTATTGTTTTCGGTGAAAAAAAGAAAGAAAAACCTTAAATAGACTGAATTTAACTCCACGAAACACTGATTAGATTAGAATCCTTTATCATACTAGAGATCGATTGAAGTGATTTTAAAAGTATCAAAATCAATTGTTATCAAATTGAATTGCAGTTCATAGGAAACTGTGCCTATCCATTATACAGTTTGATTGAATTCAAATGGAAATGTTATAAAATTAAATGAAGATTCGATTAAATGGAAAGTGAAATTGGTTAATTTGGGAACCACAATAGAGTGTAGCCGAATAAACAATTTGAGTATAACATTGTTCTAATATCGAATATGTGGATTTAATGAGAATATAGGATGAGGTGTGATTGAAGAATGTTAAGGGTTTAATGTTTATCGAAATGTGTGGATAAAATGAAGTGAAGACATGATTAAAGTTTTGTTGTGTTGGAAAAGTTTTCTATTATTATTTTTGTTAGTGAATATTAGCTGTAAAGGAGTGGAAAAGGATTTTTTGGATCCAATATTGGAATAGGAAAATTTTGCTAAAGGAAAAAAAATAGAAGAAATAAAGAGAAATTAAATAAAAACAAGAAAAAAAAGTGTATGTGTGTCTGTTGTGGAATTAAACAGATAAAAGTGTGGAGTGAGAATAACAGAGTGGAAAACAAAATCTAATATACGAAAAGATCGGAAAATTCGATTCCGTTTTGCCGGAATATAAAACAAAAGTAAGAAAATTTCGTTTTGTGTGTGTGTTGCCATTTTCATCAAAAGTATAATCATTAAGGGGTCTCATTGCCGTCCTTTTTACGAATATATCTGAATTTTGTTGTATTTCGAATTTATAGGCCTTTGGGTTGGTTTATGTGTGTTTTATTGTGTATACTTTTTCATTGTAAATAGTCAGTGTGGCATCAAAAAAATAAAATAAAATAAAACAAAACAAAAGTTTTCTTTGATGGGCTTTTCCTATCTGAATTGAGAAGTAAAAGATATTGGAAAATAAGAAGTTTTTGAAATGGCATCAGAGAGAATATACGATTTTATATGGACCAAAATAAACACATAAAATTCATTTAACACTATTTACTTTTACATTATTTTTATTTCCAAATTATAATTAAATTATTTAGTTTTTCTTTTGGTCATTTGAGTGGGATTGTTGTGAAATCACATTTTTGGTAAATGGAAGTGACATAAATGCCTATGTATGGGGGGTATATAACATTTACAATTCTACATGAATTGTGTAGAAGGAAAAAGGAGGGTTTCTTTGTGAAAGGTTACTGGAGAAGATCATTGCCAGTGAATAAACATAATTATGTTTCGCAAAAATGTAGAATTATTGTGGTATATGATGGTTGTTACCTCTTTCAGTCGGATATTGTTTTCATTTTTTTCGATGTACAGTTAATTTGTTGATGTAGATGATTGAAATCCTTTCAATTGTTTTATTTTTATATTTTATTACATTTTGTTCCAAATATACGTTTTTTGTTGAAAATTATAAATGAATCAGAGAGAAATTGGAAAATGGATTGAATTGTAAAAGAATTCTTATTTCATTTTGAAATTGTAACGAAAAAAGGAGCTAAACAAGTTGATGTTTCTTCCCAGAACTCGAATTTATATGAAATTTATTTGTATTTGATACATAAAGTCTCTGTTTTTCCTGGGAAAAATTTAAGAGCGAAAAAAAGATGAAAATACGATTTTCTTTTGATGAAGTATTTCTTCTATAATTTTTTTTTTGTTTCGCAGATTGGATGGTTTAAATTCAATGCTTGCCTGGTAACGGTAGATAACTTTTTATTCTGTTTGTAACATCTTTTAATATTATATGGTGTCTCGGTGTATTGTTGTCATTTTTCGTCTTATACAGTTTTGGTACTAGCTAGCTGTGTTGTAATGTTATGTTTAATGTTAAGGAACATGGTGGGAAAAAAAGTATATCATTTTATTCTTTTTTACTTTGGTATACTTAAGTCGAATGGTGTAGCAATAATAATATTATAAATTCTAGAAAGTAAAAGGGAAGAAAAAAGAATAAATTGAAAAAGGACGTAGAAATGGGTTTTAAGGGGACATTAATGCCTACATGAAAATTTATAAAATATTTTTAGCTTGAAACGGTTTCACGAAATATGATTTTCTTGTTGGGGTTTTTTTTGTTATGCTCCAACATTTATGATTTTGCCATGTACATATACAAATGTATATTCTTAGCAGTGAGTCTCTAACCGCAACTCTATTGTGTTCCGGTTTCTGTGTTTTTTTTTTCTCTTATTTTCTTGTGTGTTGGGGATGGTTTTGAAAAGATATGGGTTTTTCTTATTTATTTACAATTTTCCTTAAATTTTTTCTTTTGGTGCATTGAAAACAGTTCGTGTAGAAAATATTTATGATGCTGAAGATTTGTTTATGATTTATTAGAGTAACAAGGAATTTTTTTCTTTTCGTTGTTTCGTTAAAAAGTACAAAAAGAATGAACTAAAGGAAATGAGTGTAGTGAGATTTTTAAGCCTTTTTTTGTTCACTTTTGGGTGGCATGGAATTTATGGAATTTTCTTAGAGCACATTGTGATGGAACTAATGCTCATTTGATATTTATCTTTATTGACGGGGTTTTTTCTTTCTATGCGATTGATTAAGTGAGATTTTATAGAGTTTTTCCTTTGTGGGTGATGGAAATAGTTAAATTGGTTCTCAATGGACCTTTAATTGAACGATATTTTAAATGGAAAGTGATGAATACTTATGTGTATTGATGATAAGAAAGTGAAAAGTGCAGAAAGAAATTGTGATTTAAATTGTTAAATGAAGTGGGTTGAGTATTTAGTATTTAGTAGGCGATTATACATTCTATTGATTTGTTTTAGTGATGGGTGCCAAATTTTGTTCGCATGAAAATTGAAATAATGAAGGATACTGTTTTTGGGTGTATTTAGTATTTATAAATAAGAGAAATGAATTGGAATAGAGAGATTACCACCGGATGGATATTTGACGAAAATCCATTATGGTAAAACGTGGCGGTGGCGGAAATCCATTTTTACGGTTGCATTTATTATCATAAAATGCTCTTAAATTGTTGTACGTGATGAAATTCTATTTGTTTCTGTGTGTGCATGTGTGACAAATGCTCAGCAAGTGGAAAAGTTTTATTTGATTTTCTGTATTGGGGGGATGATTTTGAATTTTTCCAATTTGGTTTTGTTTTCGTGTATTTTTGGGACGTTTATTATTATCGAATTTCATGTTTTATCTTTCAATATGTGATGTTTGATGGTGGATTTAAGAAAAATGCAGATAATATTGTGTACTGTGTCGCCTCTGCATTGTGTTTAACATTAATTTTGAATTTTATTTAACGTTGTATGAATGCCTTCAATCAATTGGATGGATTTACAGAAGAACCTAAGAAAGAAACGATAAAAACAATTCAATGTGATATCAATAACTTGATGTAACTGTTCAACTGTTTGTTGTAATATTGGATGGATTTTATGAAGATTACTGCTGTTTTTACCATATACACAAATGATTTTGTTCATCTTGCAGTGATTTTTGTTTCGGTGCTGTTGGCTGGTTTTGCTGATACTTTCCTTTTAAATTCCGGATATAACGAAATGTATTTGATGTTCTGCGATATTTAAATGTGTTGATAAATAAGAAACGATGTATCGAAAAGACAAAATTTTTATTTTAACGGAACTAGCATGTGGAATGAACAACAACAAAAAATAAAAAGGAAAGAAAGAAAAGTTCTGATGGTATTTGCTAAAGTATTTTCCAATTTTGTGTTCATCTTGAAACAGCAATAACAGTGGAACATTGGATGAGAAGCATGAAAATGATTGTGACATACGTTATGGTTTTTTTTTCTTATTCCACATATTGTATGCTGTTACACAGATAGAGAAGGTTAACAGAAAATCCATTTGATTAAATCCTTCACTAATGTTAGGAAAGGAAAAAAGAAATGAACAAAAAATGTATGAAAATTGTCTCTTCATTTAGTATGTTTATCTATAAAACGATTGAAGACACATTTTTAATATGATCGATAAAGAGCAATGGTTTGGTTATAACTCTTAGTTGGTTTTTTTTTATTTTATTTTTGTTTTATTCTCGCATTATGTATTTGTTTTTGCATATTAGATTGGGTGGTATATGTTTTGTTGTCGGCAGCAAAATGAATAATAATTTATCGTGATATTTGCATTGAGTTTATTTGTATATGTGGCACAAGGATGGGAGACAAGAATAATGGAGGGATGATGAGATTTTTGAGAGAATGTAGATTTTGTTGGTATTTGAGAATGAAAATGAAAATGATTGAAAACTGTAGACTGACTGAAGAAGACTGATTGGATATCATTGGAAGAAACAAGAAAGATGAAATAAAAAGTATTCGATTGAAGAGGAATCAACGACATCAGCGAAATTGGTATTTTTAATGTTGTCTCTTTGCCAATGATGTTTTTCTTTTATGCATCAGGATGTATACCAACCTATATATTTCCTTTTATAAATATCATGTGTACATTGAAGTTGATGTCATCTGATTCTCATGTAGTCGAATGGTTGGTGTTTTATTATTCCGCTATTTTTGTAAGGTTTCTGGTAAAGTGAACCACACACTTGAATATGTTGGTAATATTACTATGGATGTACGTTCAGTTATGTGTGAGAAAAGGATCTACGCTTATAAGATTTCTTTCCTTTCCACGTCATTCAAAACCGAAAGACAGCCAGTGAAAAAAAGAAGTAAAAATTGCTTATATGAGATGTGGATATTGGCTGATATTGGAGGAAAACAAGGATAACCGAGCCTATCTCGTTAGATTTTAAGAGTTTTTTTTTTATTGTAAGCTGTGTGTGTGCCTTTGAATAGAATAGAAATTGAATGGTAAAATCATTTTTAGCTTTCACTTTGTGTCAATAGACGAGCCAACATCACCGGCTACATTATGGTTGATGGGTGAAAGAAAAAAAAAGAAATGAACGTTAAGTTATGTAGTGTTATATTAGAGATGGGGTTGCATTTCATGTTTTCTTTTTTCTATTGGATCTATGGAATGATTGGTGGGTTGGGGACAGAAGAATAAAGAAAATTGTTATATTTTCACCGTTTCCTTTTCAAGAGCTTTTTATGTTGTTGAAGTATGAATGGTTTGGTATGTATGTACTCTGAAGATATATGAATATATGAGAGTTGTAGTTTACAATATATACATATTATATCTTATCAAAATCATAACGATGTTTTATGTGAGCAAGTAACATTTCTGTTTCTCATTGAATTACAATTTAAGTTGTGAGAAAAACGCAGAAGTGAACTGAATATTATGGGAGCAAGAAAAACAAAATAGAAGAAAACAGAATGAACTGAAATGAAGAAATACTTGAATTGTTGCTGGGAAAAATGTACAAATGAAAATGTATTGGGGAAATGAATTTTCCTACAATTTCTGTATTTTTGCCTTTTCTATGGTAATAATGATATCATACTAAAATGACAGAGAAGAGGAATGATGTTCTCTTGCCGGTGAAATATATTCTGCTTTAGCAATTCTGATTTTTATTTTATTTGGTTGTTATTTTCTTTCTTTATACTTTGTCTATGTGGAAAGTCACATTACTTGTTCTACTTGAACCATAAAAGAAGAGATTCATTCATTTTAGTTTCATATTATTTTGTTATGTAATTTTATTTAACATTTCTATACCAATTCAGATCTTATTCATTTGGTATATCATTTGAAGATGCGTGTATCCTTTTCATTTGGATGAAAATTTACCTGGTTGGTTTAAAGTTTCAATGTTTTTCATTTGGCATATTTACCATTGCTATGTTAAGTACTTTTTTATATAAAAAAAATGAAATAATGATTTAGAAACGAGTAGGGAACGATGATAGAAGAAAATATTCAAATATAATTCCAATGTTCCTCTTATGATGGGATCCTTTGGATCATAAATTTCTATTTTTTTTTTTTCATCTTTGTAATTGTATTTAAAAGGTAAAAAGGGTCGTTGTTGAGATGAAATTTAAATATACAAATGTGATATGATGTTAGGATGAGGTTTGAGATTGTTGGAAACAATCTGGTACTGTTGTGTACATCGTCATCCCCCTGGTTTCTATGGTTGAATGGCTTTTATGGATTTGAAACATTTTTAAAATGTATGGGAAGATTATGAGAAAATTTTAACATAACTTAATGAGAATCATTTCGCTGATATGATATGATAAATTTAAGAGAAAATTGATAGCCATTTCTGTTACTTGGCTGAATGTTTTCCTTTCCGTTGTACCTTGTTGTCATAAGACTTTTGTCAATAGAGAAAGAGTGAATGTTACCGTGTTACCAGGCGGAATTAATATATGGAAGAATTTGGTTTTGGGTAATTATACTTTAATGACTTGTTGCTAACAAGTGTCAATTATGATGAGAATGTTTTTGTTAAATGTGTCAAATAATCGATGTGCCATAATGAATTTTTATCATTATCATTTAGACAGAGAGAGAGAGAGAGAGAGACAGAGTGTGATTGAGAGAGTGAGGGCGGATTTGTTATATAAAATCCAATATAATTGTAACCATAAATTTCATATAAAATGATGGACAGTTGTGGTTAAGTTTTCTGGTTCAATTATCATAAAATTTTAATTTTGGCCAAGCGCATGGTGGCATTTAATGAATATTATTGTAGAATTTATTGGGGATATTATAATGAATATAGAGTTGTTACACTGATTATAATTGTTATCTGAATGGGGGAGTAGAGGATGATTGAATGGAGGTTGTAAAAGCCTATAATCGTATATTCAATGATTAATTATTAATGGACTTTGATTGAATGGGCACAAAATAAAAATGTAACCGATAAATTTCCATGGAATTTGGAGCTGGCGCCCATTTGAATCCTTAAAAAACAATTTCTAATGAATTTATTAGGCCAATGAAATTCCAGTGTAATTTAATGATATTGGACTCTTTGACTATCACATATTTATGTATTTAATATTTATGTACTCTTAAAGACATAATGGTGATTGTATTTATGATATTAAATTACATGTGAACCATCTTATTATTGTATTTTATGTGTATGCTTAAATGTTTATATTATTAAACATACGAGCAGTTTTGAATTGTTTTTGTTTTAATGTTTTGATAGAATGGGTTATGGATAATTTGCCTCTCTGTTATTATGCTGGTTTATGTAATTTAATAGATTTTAATATTTACATTTCAAATTCTCGTGTATCAACCAATTTGATAATGTAGGGATTGTGCATTTGAAGTGTAACATAACCAGCATCATTAAGATTAAAATTTTTTTTGTTTTGTGTCATTAAATATTGAATGGAATGTGAATAGTTGGTGATAACAATAATTTGCAATGAATTTTGAATAAAAAATTAGTTGGAATTGATCGGTAAACTGAATGAGAAAACAAATTCGATTCCAATTATTTAAATTTCTAGTGAATTTTTATTTATATGAAAATTATTGATATGAATTAGATTTTGGTGTTAGCTGGAATTATTTGGATAAAGAAATGCGATCAGATTCAGTGTTGAGGAGTAAATTTGATACGAATTGTGTATGGGTTAAGCTTGACTGAATATTGGAATTAATTTCTATTTTTACGTTTTTTATCGAAGACTGGATGGTGTTGGAGAGTGAATATTAAACTTGATATGATAAATTCTGGGCAGAAAAAAAAGAAATATGAATTATGTGAATGTTATGAAAAGATTAGGTCACTTTCAATTCACTCATCGTTGTCAATAAGTCATTCTGGTGGGGTATTTGGTGGGGGCTATTTGATACCCAAATCGGTTGTCGATATTCGATAAAATATGTAGATTATGGTCTCCTGGTTATGATATGACAATATAAATTGGTTTTTCCATAACTTGGGGGTGGATTATGTGCTTTCTTTAAAAAAAATGAAAATATAAAGAAGTACCAATATGCCGTCTCAGAGTTGTTGTATAAAGGTTTTATTATTAGACGGATCTTCACTCTCTTAACTATTATTTTTCTTTTTTATTTTTCCAATTGGTTCTGTTGGATCTGACATTGTGAACTGAGATGCTAACTGAATGAGAGACAACTTTTACATTTATAACTTTCAATGTGTTTGGATGTTGAAGTTTTTTTTCTTTCTTCGAATGATTGGAATGAGAAAACTTGATTTATTTTCCATATATTTTTGTTGAATTTTCCTTTTGGCCAAATATGTATATTTTTCATTTTTTAGCGTGCATTGTTATGTCACATTATAATGATATTCTTAACACATATAGTCACACACATACACAGATTTACCAATAAGTTAGATATTTATCATGTGAGTGTCCTATTGGATGGATGATATGAGAAGAGGTTAACTGTAATATTTCTATACTGTAACTCTGATTTTCTGTCACATTTGTTTCGTTGTTCACTCTATGTATGTGGGCTTTTCGTTGAAATTGTAATCGATTAAAGTTAAAGTCTTTTTTCTTGTATCTTGCACTCTTTTATAGATTCTTTTATTGTAGAATAATGTTGGACGTTGTATTCGAAATCGATGACATAAATAAAATAGTCTCTTGTTGCCATTGAATAGTATGAATGGAACGGTATAAAGAACAGTAACACAAAAACCGATGAAGTAAAAAGAAATTTTCATATTTATTTTTTGGGGTAATGGGTGATCCTAAGAGGAAAATCTATCCGACCAGATAGTAGAGTGGATTGAACCGAAGGCAAATATTATGAGGATTTTATACTTAAGATTTTCTCAATATATACATTTTGATATACGCAATCCTATTGCGTTACCATAGACATTGTAGAGAGGCATTTTTGATATGTGATGGGGTTTGGTAAGGGAGAGAGAGAGAGGTCGCCAATGTATAAAAGAAAATACTTATTTTGTTGCATGGGAAAATTTATGTTTGGCCATCACATATCACCAGATGTGATGCTGATTTTTGTATTCAAACTGTTGTGTGAATGTGTTGTATGGATCATTCGTTAAGACGAACGGACGGCTATTATTTTTAGCATACACAGGACACCATAAACTTATAATACGAATTTGGATACACGTATAAAAGATGAAAAAAAAAAAGAGAAATCTTATTTTTCTTTTTCTATTTAACTGTGTAGATGAAGATGAAGAATCTGAAAATATAAAAGGAATAAAAATACGAAGAAAAATCAAGGCACCATTATGTTTTCCCATATAAATAATGTAGCATAAGTAGAGAAAATTCCATATGGAGAACAGTGGAATTCAAAACCTTTAGAAACAACAAAAGTTTTTCATATTGAAGATTTTCCGAAACGATTTTATTTTCATTTTTATTTTTTTATGCTTTTTTTTTTTGGTGGGATATAGAGATGACGGTGTATTGTAACGTGATACAAAGACGAATTATAGAAACACATTTTATTTTATTGTGGAGAATTCTCTTTGAGACGATTGTGGAGACAGTGGAGTAGGACGATAGTAAACCGCCTATTGGTACCTACCTATAGAATAGTAATTTATCTAAAGATTGTGTGGCATAATGTACCAATATGTATGCGAATATCTTGATAATTTAGCTCTTGTGAAATAAAACGGATGGTTAACAGCGACTAAGAAAAAGATAAATAAGAATATTTGGATGTGGGGGGGATAAAAGAAAATGTGAGACAGTTGGGAAGGAAAAGAAAAAACACGGAAAAACCTAAAAAGAAAGAAATCAAAAGGAATGAAGGATTCCCAAAATGAAATGCATAATATTTATATAATAATCCTTATTGTTGGATAGGGGGTGGCGATAAGGAAGAATAAATAAATAAATAATGCCCCATGAAAAGAAGTAGAGGATGTGGAAGTAAAAAAAAAAGTAAAATTTTGACGCTACCTTTAAGAGGGTTCTCTCCACTTTAGTTTTTTGATATTCATTGGGTGTGGGTCTGTGCGTCTTTATGTGGTCGGGATGTTGGGGGGGTCAAAAAAAGAAGTGAATAATAGTTCAAATGGACATTAGGATGGCTAAAAGATAAAACAATATCGCTTCGTTAGACATTGAATGATTTTATCGGAATCATTTGAAATGAGCATTAAATCGAAAGAAAAAAGAAATACGAAATGAACTAGAGAGAAAAATAAATTCAGGAAAAAACTAAATTGATTGAAAGAAAATAGAGAAATTGCTATGAATCTTTCAGTTGCAAATAATTTAATGATTCTATTTTAGCTATCTTTATTATACGATTCAAATCATTCAGTCTGTTACGGAATCGTTGAATACAATTACGATTGGCATTTTGTCTGAAGTTTTTTTTTTCTTTGTGCTTTGATATCAATTAACTATAGATGGCATATTGTATACATTTAGTTAATCTGTTGTATGTGTTGAGAGATGATTTCATGAAGATTTTTTTCTTTTCTGATTTCAGGTAATTTGTTGATGAAGACAATGGCATCGTCAACAGGATCAAGAATTAGTGATGCTGTCAGCATTATCATTAAAATATTTGCCGTATTAACAGGTGAGTTTAATTTTAATTATCATTTATGGATATTTTTTTTATTAAAAAAGTGTTGGTTAAAAGAATGAATGAGAAATGGTGTGGTGTTGTTGAACCAGAAATTTACTAAGATGATCATTATTTCAATTTAATTTATTCAAAGTCTTGTTCTCCCTTATTTCTTTGGTTAGACGATGGTTAACTGTTTTATTCGGTCCTTTTTGTTTTGTGTTTTAATTTGAAATGTGTGGAAGCAATAAACAATAAAGTGAAGCGTTTTTCATCCTTATACTTGAATAAATTTGATTCATGTGTATGTGGAAGGAGATGATAATTACTAAGAGAGTGATGGTTTCAATAAAATTGATACCCGGAGTCTTTTTATTTGATACTTTGAGATGAACACTGAAGTGTGTATGTGCCTTACAGAAGGGTATCCGTTAATGATGTTTATTGCAAAAAGGGAGTCGAATGTGTTTTATAATTAAGTTATACACCACTGTTGTTGTTATGTTTTATGTTGTACCAACATTATACACTCAGTATTCACTCATCGTTTAATCATTCCTTCATCTGACAATGGCAACCAAAAATAAAATGAAAAAAAAAATGCTTCATTACGAAATTTATTAGAGAGAATAAAAAAACATCAAACTCTTTCGTTTGGTGTAGAATGACAGGATAAGGTGTTTTTATATGAATTTTTACCTTCTCGTTGATATGCTCTTCTTTTTATTTGTATGTGTTTGAATTGTTAAACAGGAAGGACGTGTGGAAAACAAATTTTCCATAAAATTATTTTTTATCGTAATGAAAATTAAATTTTTCTTTCATATGAATGTGAGGATGATGGGTTGAATGGTAGTGAGGTGTTTTCTTTTATTTTTTTTTGTTATTGTGTTCTATGGTTTGAAGAATCCAATACGGTTTTCAAATATATTTTCATATTATGATAATTATAATCTAATTTAATGGGGGAAGAATGTTTTTTAATATACCAACTAGATTCCTATCCATGCATAAGAGCAATGGTTTCGGGTGGGTAACATATAATTTTAATGTGATAATGTTACTTTGGTAACTGAGAGGAATGTTATCAAGTTTTTCTTGTGTTGCTGTTAGTTTAATTTTATTTCCAACTTTTTTTTTGGTTTAACGGGTTGAAAGGGTTTTAAATTTTATTTTCTTCGTTTGGTCCATAATTTAAATTTTCGAGAGATGACGGGAGAAACATGTTGAGAATTAGTGAAGATGGATGATGAGTTTTCATGTATTTTGAATAGCAATAATGATATGACATCATAATAGGTATAAAGTGTTTTAGAATTTGTTATGCTTTGATATATATATATGGAAAAAAAAATGTTTTAAACTGACAATAAATTCTATTCGTTTTGCAAATGAATTTTTTGAAGAGTAAAGTTAATGTTTTTTTGGAATTTTTTAGTTTAACATTGTTAGATGTTAATTTTTATTTATGATTTTGTTGCTATGTTGAATGACAAAAGATAAACATAATTTGAAAATAATTTTAATTTATTATTTAACTGGAATGTTTTATGTATAAGTTGGGAAAATATGCCATTGATTGTCATTTTTATAAAGAAAAACTCTGTCGTTGTCTAGTAGGTAAATAGTATGCACTTGGTGCAGGAGTTTAAGTATTAGCATGATTCATTATATTCGGTGTATGGCGAAAAAGAACATAATTTTTAACAGTTATTATCATGAACATTTAAAATGGAGTTGAATGTATGTGGAAATTGTTATTACCAGTGTAGACTGAACACATAAAACATCACTTAAGTGCAGGCTATTTCACTAAATTGTAATATTTGTCGACTATCATCGTGACTATGGGGTGGATTGAATTCCTATTCAAGTTTCTTTTTGATGGGTGTTGTGGGTGGAAAGATACAGAGACCATTGATAGTACAATTACTGTGGTGTGTCACCCTCCTCTCTTGAAGAATTTTTATGCTTTCACGGTACCCAAATTGTATTCAAATGAATAAATGGCCAAAAATTTTGTGTTCATTTCCTTTGAGTACAGTCGACCAGAGTTTATTCATTTTCAATGGAGAAACCTTGATTCTTTTATGCAAAACTATGGAACCAAAAGATTGGTGAATTAAATTCAATGTAAACCATTGCCAAACATAATTCTTTTTGGTTGTTTGTTCATTTTTATTTTGGTTCTTTGTCAATGTGTGTGTATATTTTATGGTTGGTTCTGTTGGCTCTGGTATTGGATCAACCGAGACTATATTTCGGTTGATACACATCCTTTGTGGTGGATATGGAGGAATTTGTCGAGGCTGAGAGTTAGTGACTCATGAGATGTATAAATCTGTGTGAGTTCAGGAAATATAGTGGTTTATCTATGGGTCTTTTTAGTTATCACATTTGGTTGTCGTGGTAGCAAATGTAGAAGTGAATTGAAAGAAATTAAATGTACAGAGAATTTGTTTTTTTTTTTTTATTCTTTTTGTGGTTGATAAATTCATCGTCATCACTATTTGTAGCAGAATTATTGACTAGTAGTATGCGATCTAGTGAGATTAGTTATGGCGGAAAGGATAGTGAATGGTGTAGGCCCATTGCGATATGATAAAATGAAAATAAATGCGACAATGGAATGGCAATTTTCAGTAGTTGATAGCAGAAGTGGAAATTTTCCTTAGAGAGGAGAGAATGAAGTGAATTTCTAAATGGTGAAACACTTCGAATTTATTCAGAGATTTGTATTGTACTAAGCATTGTAATGTGGTGGATTTTGGTGGTAATGGTGAGGAGTGAATAAGAATCGAGGCATTTTTGAATATGGAAACAAAAAGTTATTCATAATCCCATTATCGAAGATCATAAATTGTACCCTTGAAGTATAGCATATTTTACGGTTCATGTAGAATTTTCACTACACTTGATGTTGCTTTATTACGTTTATGTGTGAGTAAGTTTTTTTTTTTTTGTTATTTTCAAAATACTTTCTTTTGCTTTAACGTGATATGGGCCATAATGATGGCAGACTCTTGTGGATGAAGATAATGGTGAATTCAGAAAAGGGAATTGAACAGATAGGACTGTTGAGATGTGATGATGTCATAAAATGTAATAAATATTCTCGTTAGAAATACCATTGCATACATAATTATAATAATGTGGTTGTTTTTCTGTAAGACAGAAATGTCTTTCTTTGTTTATGAGGGTATTAGTTATGCTATGAATATACAGACCAATGATATGATGGAATGTAATGAATAGGGGGATGTTGTGTGTAAGTGCTGAAGAACCATTGAAGGAATTTTAAAATCATAAAATTTATTTCTATGGATGTTCTGTAGTGAAAGTTGGCCAAGAAATTGAATTCTAGTGAACAAGTGTATGTAGTTCATTATGTCGGCAGTATGAAGAGTTTAATGTCTGTGGTTCCCGTTTATTGATGGTGGGTTAATGGTTCAGGATGAAATTGAACTCTCGATATGATTGCATTGAAATGAAAGAGAAATTCCGTTTTATAGTTTTTTATTTGTGATCATTTTGATTTGATGTATTAGAGAAGCTCTTTACCTTATTGTTTTATGCATTTTTGTGAGACGTTAAGTGAAGGTTATGATCCGGGTTTATGAAATTGAAGAAATCAAGAGTATATTATATTTAGAATGAAGTAAAAAAATTGATTTTATATTTAATGATGGAATGCATCTTGTGAATAATTTCGATCTGAAATATGTGTAAAATGGTATGAATGAAATGGAATCTTTGGCATTTGCATAATGTGATGATGAAACATCGAATAAATTTTGATTGTACATTATGCTATGACACAGTGTCATATAGTGAGCAATGAATTGTTGAATATTGAAGTGATAACACGTCAGTGGAAAAGACGAATTTCTGGTGACTTTCACCAATAATGCAATTCTCCTTAGTCGGTTTTTCGTTTATATGAATAATTTGGTTGCTAAGAAAGGACTTGAGCTGGTAAAGAGATTATTTAGAATTTGAAAATGTTTGTAAATGCAATTGTAACAAATTTTCATTCAATTTGATACCTTAATGGTGTTGTTGTGCTTTTGCTATTAAATTTTATTGTTCAATTGTAGTAGAATTAAATTAAGTTTTCTCATAGTAAAGAGGCTAAAGAATTGTTTTTCCAAATATGACAAAAATAAGATTAAATGACAATTGTTTTGTACCAAATAACAGAGTTAAAGTTGAATTTATTTTATGTAATATTCTTAGAAAAATTCTTTCTATTGACTTGATTTGATATCAGAGAATATTAGAAAAAAAGAATGGCAATATTAGATTGAAATGGGAATTTTTATTTTTCATCTTGTGCTTTTGTCGGGTGAATTGTGATTATTTTTTCTTGTTTGTTGGTGAATGGTCATTTGACAAAAAGTCGAGTAAAGTAGAATAAAAATAGTGACCAAAATAGAATTTGAAAGCACTGGTTGATTGCTGTTGGGTGCTATGAATAAGGGAAGTAAAGGGTTTTTCTTTTCTATCGTTTTTCCTTTTGGTATGTTTTATTTGAATCGTTCTTTTTCTTCTGTTGTACTTCAATGAATTAAATGAAATTATTTTTCATCAATTTCGGTTAGCTTGTTGCAGACCATTGAATAGAAATGTGGTCCAAATGGATGATGATGACGGCGACATCAACACATCCATATACATGATTTTTACCAATGGATACTGTTGGTCAACAACAACAAAAACATGGCTATTATAGATGGAAAATAAGTTAAACGAATAACAGAAAATTTTCACAATATTGTCATCCATTTATTTTATGTTGGTCATGTTGGAAAATCATCTTGTGTGTTACTATGATTTTATTTTATTTTTTTTTCTATTTTCGGTGTATTAAAAGGACGACTCTTCAGTCTGAATATGTTTGTATTATTATGTGCGTATACAATAGAATAAAAACAGTTATATGAATATTGTCTTTGGCCGTTTATAGGTCTTTATGGATGGAATAAGACGGAACGGAATATTAATCGATTTATGTTATGTGAAAATAAAGCTTATTTTCATTTATTTCTTGTTTTCTTTTTGTCTCTTTGGTATCTCGTTTATTAGTTGTGATGGTCTGTGGTGGATGGGTGGATGAAGATCAAAATTGTATTGGAATGATGGAAAATAAAATGCCAAGCTGTAACCCCTAATTTATCCAATGATGGTGGCCCATATCATTTTCATTATAAGAATCCTTTTTTTTACTTTGGCTTTTCGCTGAGAAGACTTGTTTATTGTTTGTTGCGCGTTCTTGGTTTGGTCTTATTTGTAAGTGGGTGGGTGGGTGACAATGGAGCTTTTGAACAGTGAGTCAAGGAATAGCCAAGAAAATGTATATTGGATGATCGTTCTGTAGATATTCATTAATAGTGTGTGTGTGTGTGTGTGTGTCTATTGGATTTTTGGGATTTTTTTTTCTGCTGAGTCTCTAGTTGTGGGCCAATGCGTTATTGGCATAGAATATAATGTGATATTTGCTATAATGCGGTGAATAGCCAAATAAATTTCATTTTGTGTTTTCTATGTGGTAAAATGAATGAAAAGTGTATTGGATTTTTCTTTATAATTTTATATGGGTGACTGGTGAATAGGAAAATGGATTTTTGGATTCTTTTTTTTCTCCGAGAGCAAATGAATTACGTTGAACTGGCAGACTCTGTTTCCTATGGAAAACTGATAAACATATTGGACCATTATTTTTTTCTTTATTCATGGTAATGCGGTAGAATATTATAAATGTTGATAGTCTCAATGAGGTTTCTTCTTCCTCTTTTTAATATTGTCTATCTCTATGTGATCACATATCAAAAGGATAAAATCATTCTGTTTATTGTTAAATTGTAAGGATATCGTTCGGGATTGAAAGAGACGATTCCATTTTCAATTTGTGTAGAGAATAGTATTTGTTTGTTTTTTTTTCTTTATTTTCATTTGGTGAATGTATACAGAATTAAATTGCATTCAATTCATTTAAGAAGCGTAACAATAAATTATGACAATAGAAAATGATGATGGTGATTGAATGCAAGCAATTGACATATTTTTCTATCAGATGAAAATAAAAATTTTCCAAGTAGTTGGCATTTATATTGTTGTCTATTACTTGTTCGTGTGTTCCTTATAAGGGTGTCATCGTAAGCTAAGAAGAAAAACGAAGGAAAAAAAACTGATGAAGGAGACAAGACGATTTGTTCATCACATCACACAGAATAGTAGTTATTTGATTGAATGTCCCCAAGGACTTGTATTTGTTCTATTTATCCTATGGGCTTTGTATTACTTTGAGAGTTTTCTTTACGGTTTTTCGCTATCTTTTTTTTTCTTTTTTGTGGTTCAATATTTAATATTATTTTCTTGATATGTTTTTATGAGTTTGGGTGTGTATGCGTTTGACTCATCTTATCATTTGTATTTAATTTTGTATGAATTTTTTTTTTTGGGACACATCAATAAATGGAACTAAAATGAATGACGGTTGTGGTGCTATAGCACAGATGAAACTGATGAGCGTTAATGAAAGTCCTCTGAAAGTAAAACATAAATATGGTAAAAGTTATATGGATAACAGAAGCTTAATTTGATATTATTATGGGATTTCTTTCTTTTCTTCTGCTATGCAATGGACAAAAATGTTGGTGAAATTAGTTTTTGTTTTTATTTTTTTTTTTTGTTGTGCACATTCAACTATGGTTTCTGTTTTCGATTCATGGGCTTTATGCTAAGAGACGTGGCAAATGAAGAGGAAAAAGTTGATGGTGGTGTGTCCTTTCGGTGTACACTAATGCGATTAATTGTTGAACTCTGGAGAGATCTTGAAAATACAGAAAATGAAAGAAAATGAAGAAAGTGTTGAACGAAAAGTTTATGATTTGATCCAATTTGAATCGGAATGAGATTATGGGACTGGGTAAGATGGGAAACAGTAAAGAAAAAAGGAAATTCTGTTCAACTTGTTTATGATGTTTTATCACTCTGAGTGGTGGCAGTGAAAAGGACAATTGTGTTTGGTAGACATAAAAGTAGGAAATGTTAAATTGAAATGAGTTAGAAAAAAAAAAAACAAAAAGAAAACATAACAAATTTAATCATTTGAATGGCACTTTGTACTTTTTTTTATGTTTAAATGGTTAAGATGAAACATTTTAAATATCTGAATGCGGTTTGTGTTGACGGTATATTGGCCTTTTGTGTGATTATTATGTTTGGGCGGGGGATGATGGTAAAGCACAAAGGTAATTCAGAAAATATTTTATATTCATTTGGTTTTGATAACGATCCGTGTATAATAAAAAAAGAAGGATGAAGAAACGTAACAAGAGAAGAGACTTTATAAATGTAGAATGGACTATTCGGATGGTCTAAGTTATGCTATTCAAATGAACATTAAATGACTTCTTCCTATTTGACCTAATAAATGTTAAACATTGTAATAAATTAGAAGTGGGGCGGTAGCACAGGTAAATATGATGTAAAATGAAAAGCATCATAGCTTAGAGGTAAATTATTATCTACTGTGAATGAAGGATGAGAAGAGATGAGAGTGTTTTTCACGTTTTATTTTTATATTTTATGTTTATGATAAGAAATTTTTCACTAATCGTGAAATGTTGAATATTATTTTTCCTGCTAAAAAGACTTATTGTGTGACTGGGGCCATTATTATTGTCACATTCAACACAGGTGAACTGAGTGGCAGAAAAGTAGACAATTTCGTTAGAGAAGTAATAACAACAGCAGGTACAGGAAAGATTATTGCCAAAAATAAAATAAGAAAGAATCAAGAATTGTAGATGCTTTGTTATGCGTGAATCAGGAGGGCGGCATTTGATTGGAGACATAGAAATAAAATGTTTATGTCTTTATGAAGTGACCGCGAAGAAATTTGTGTTTTTGTTCTTCGTATTTTATTCGATGTTTAGAACATGGGCCAAGTAGAAGAAGTTTGTAAATAACGAAAGCAGTGGAGAAGAATTTTTCCTTGTGACAGTTGAAATGCGTTAATGGGAAAGCGTGAAAATGTCCAAATTGAATGTAAATAATGAAATAAGAAGAAAATACGATAAGAAAAACGACGGACACATTAAAGAAGTAAAGTTAAATGAAATGTGTAGAACTACTGTGAGATGAGCAAAAAAAAAAATTTCTTGTGTATTTGAAGTGATGTCCTTAACGATTTTAGATGGTTTAAATGTATTCCATGCGCAAAACATAAATAGCTCTTGTGACACATGCAAAATGATGAAAACCGTGAAACGAATATAAGCGCTGTTTCAGTGAAAACGATACAGAGGTATACACATAAATGGAAAGTTTTATATGAATTTTCCAAATATAAATAAGAATATATCTGAGTGTATGTGACTTCTTTTCTTTGTGAGTGTATATGAGGAGCATAAAAACCATACATACCTAATTGTTAGTAATAAATTATTCATTTGCATGCTGCTGATGGTTCACTGGTATCGACTAGAAGAGAACTCCTCGATGGATGGAAAGTTATGATACTTGAGGATTAGTCAGAAGGAAGCTGTGTCTTTGTTGTTTTTTTCTCTTTTACTTTAAAATTTTCCTAACTGAATTGACGTTAATGAAGGTTGACTTGATAAATTTTCTTATAATATTGATTTTATGCACAAAAGAAATTATTATTCACTGTTTAATATCCTTGTTAAGAATTTTATTAGTTGAATGAGAGATGGTGGGTTGAATGTGTGGTAAGGATTAATGGATAATAATGGTAACCGAGTAGAGGAGGTAGATGATAGACGCTTTATATTCGTTTATATTAATTTTGATGGGAAACAAATTGCTATGTATTTCGATTATTATTCACTCTATTCACACATGATTGTGAAATTATTTGATGGTTTTGATTATGGATGTGACTATTGCATTAATTATGGTTTTATATGTTTGAGACATTCCCATATTCATGTTAATTTTGAAAGTTTTTAATCGTATTAAGAATAAATTGGTAAAATTTCCTTTATGAGTTTAGTCTTGTGTCTATGATATAGGTTTGGTAAAGTAATATAAGATTGTGAATTTGAAGTATTGGGGGATGAATATTAAAACCGTGAGGAATCACAAATACGATATTTATCAGAACTAAGTGGAATATTAATTACACATAATTGGTATTACCTGTACAATATGGAAGATATATGTAAAATAGATGAATGTGATTAGTGGATTGAGGGGGAGATGCGGTATGATGTGTTGAGGTGATCCTCAATACCAATAGACCAGATAAGATAAAGACAAATGTACTGAAGATTTCGATGATATCGTATTATTATAATACTTTGGTATTTAAAATATTGGTAAAGAGGGTGTTACACATCTTAGACGACGATTTATATTAAAATCAATATGCTCAAACGTCTCTAATCTTTAACTGTTGAAGAAAATTTCTCTTCTGTAGTTTTTTTTTCTGTTGGTTGGCTTTAAAATTGGCACAAGATACTTGGAAAAGGTAAAATATGCCCGCTAGGTTGAATGAAACCATTAAAATAACATTATGTTATAATGCATAGCAAATACTAGAGAATGGGGAGCCCATATTAAATCACATTTAATTTTTTTTCCTTTCTTTTATTCGTTTTCAACTTTGAGAAATAAAGAAAAGGCAAATGAATATTGATCCAGTTTTAGTTGTATTTTTGGATAGTAAATTTCCTTTATTTTCAATACTGAGGGATATAAGTATTCAGGTATTTAATATTTCCTTTGGCTCTTGAATTAGTGAGATACAGTTTTAAAGAAAAACAAACAAAAAATTCAAAACGATTTCAGGTGAATTTAGAATCCATTGAGATTTCTTTCAAGATGAGAGTGTAAAAGTTTTATCCAATTTGGATTATATTCTGTTTTTGTACGTTACCAAGTGTATCGTTTGAATGTTTCGATTGGATTACTTTATTAGGGTTTTGAAGTGAAATAAAGGAAGATAAAATGGTGTTCAATTATGTACTTTTGGACAGATTTTATTTTATTTTTTGTTTGGTAAATCCATCGATATTTTGTGTGATATCAATTGGGGGGATGATACCGTTTAGTGAGAGTCCAAAGAGTATTGAATATTGTGGAGGATGGCGACTGTGATTACGGTTATGAATGAAATAGGCATGCGAAGGTCTATATTTATTAGGTCTATAAAACAATGAAAGTATCGAATAGAGAAGATGAATGTTTCATTGAAGCGAATGGAGGGGTGAGTTGCCGGTAGATTTTGGGAGAATGAACGATTTTGGTGACAATCTCTGAATGTGGGGTTCTTTGGGTGGACGACCTGTGTGCCTCATTGCTGACATTCTAGTGCGAATGGACAAACCAACATGGAAAAAAGTGTATAATATTTTCCAGTAAATCCGGGGAGAGACCATTAGTTATACCCTTATCAATTTCATACTGGTGGCAGCATATTAAAATCAACATATTTATGCTGTAAAGTGTGAGATTTTGGGTTGGTTGGTTCGAGTCACTTTTTTTTTCTTTTTGGTTTTCGGTTCTCGGTTATTAGGGGAGAGTGCAATGATGACCATTTCACTGAAGGATTTTTTTTTGTTATTTTGATTTGAATATTTATTTGAAACAAATTACTTTATAATCTGGCCAATTCACTTCTATTCGGACAGTTTTGTTTAGTTACGATATGAATATTCTTTGGTATGACTGGATGACCGATACCTTCTTGATTCAAATAATTTATTGTTGTTTTACCTTCTCTAGAGAGTGCTGAAGAATTTCGTATTATTTTTTTTGTTGTTCATTTTGTTTTTGGTGATTTTATTATTATGTTGTGATATGAGTATGTAGTCAACATAAGGATTGCTTTATGTTCCATATCAGATTTTTCTAAATGGGAATACTATGAAATTTTCTTGCTGATTTTTTGCTTTGTTTCTGGTGATCACCCCACCGTTGAGAATAAAAATACCTTTAATAAATTGAATTATGTTTTATATATGGTGGGTTTACGATGGGGATGTGGAGGTGGCAAGGACAATGGATAGAAAATGGGAATCGTTTTAGGTGGATTAAATCACAATTGTGTATTGGAGAATATCCCCATGGTACATTGATCGGATGATGTTAGGATATTTATGGGTATAATGGCTATGTTACATACTATACCATATGGTAAACATAAATTGATAAATGTCCTCTCGTTATTTGTATGTGATCTCTCACTTTTCGTAAAAATTTTAAGTGCTATGACTTTTTATGGTTTATACAATTCAGGATATGAATGGGTGGGATTAATAGTATAACATGATTGGATTGAAATGGATAGTGAGTTGGAATGATGATGTGGATTGGTGTGATAAAAATGTGCTGTAAATGTGAAATTGCAATTTTGATGCAATTGAGAGAAGAAAACATGACATGTCATTGTTATGAAGCCAATCTTGTTGTATAATTGAAATTGTAGTCACTTAAATGAATTTTATTTTTATTTTTTGTGTTGTGTGTTGTAATTCAGATCCACTTGGTAACATTTAATAGTTTCATTTAATTCTCTTGGTATTTGGTTTTAAAAGTAATTGGAACGTAGTTAGTTAACATAATAGAGCTCTGTATCGGATTTATACAATTGTCCCAGAAGTATAATTCTCAGTATTTCTTTTTTTTATTTTAAATTGTAAATAATGCGGATTTACTTTTCACTTTAGATGGTGATTGTTGATTATAAACGCAAATAGAGTTCACCGTTTTAAATGAATTACATCAATTTGATCTGTTTTGTTTGTGCGGTAGAAAAAAAAAAATTGAAAAATGAGAAACACGATTTTTTTCATAACTTTTCATTTCATTTTTTTTGGAAATGACCCGTTGAATATAAAATACGTTTGTGTGTTGGATGTGCTTTTGAACTTATCTGTATGGTGTCTATTACAATTTAGCGCACTTAATCTCTTAGTAGTTTTATCTTAATTGTTCATTAAAAGGCTGGCTGAGTTCTCGTTGTTGCATATAATCGGTTTGGGGGGGAAACCAGACAAAAGTTTTGCTCTTTTTTTTTTAAGTTAAAGACCGTATCACTTTAAAGCGAATTGCTTTTTGTTTTTTTTTTTTTTCATTTTAAGTAATATTCAGTGTTCAGTTACTTTATGAATTTTATTTGGATTACAATCGTTTGTTAAGTCACTGGGTTTGATATTAATTTCAATTTCATTTTTGATAGCACTTTTATAGTAAAATGGTATTTTAAAATGGGCAACCAAGGGTCCACTATTAATTATCTAATTGCTACAATATGGTTTCGTTTATACTGCAAATGATCTGTTATGCAATCTCACTCTATAATAACAGATGTAACTCGTTTAGTGACTGAGCAAGAAACAAGAAAAAAAAAGAAACAAAATGTTGAAGTAGATCGCTTATCTATCTTACTTATTAAGTTTTAATTTTATTTTGCCACTTGAATGGATAAGGGAAAACATTATTGTTTTAATTTTAATTAAATCGTTGAAATAATTAGTTTTATATGTAATTAAGAGAAGAACAAGTAGTTTACCTTCAACTTTTGATTGAATATTATGAAACATTCAGATGAATTACCAAGATGATTTGCATCAAACTGTAGATGTATTTTCATCATTTTAATTGATTTTACTGAACTGTTTTATATTGAGCTTTTAATTGGATGAATTACGTGGATAATTGTTTGGCTTTGGCATCTCTGATAATGTTCAAAGTGAATTTTTAAATGTTGTGCGATGGCTACTGGAATTTAATTGCTACGAAAGAATCAAAATTGAATTAAATACGGAATGTTTTTTTGATTGAAATTAAATAAGTTCAGGGCGAAATTATAGTGAAAATTTTGATAATTACAGTAGAATTATCATCCTGTGGCGGTTATGTATGAGATGATAATGAGAAAATTTGTTGTTTTGTTGTTCACTTTGAATTGATTACAGCGCTGTTGAATGGTGGAATGTAAAGGAATAAAATAATTTACCTGTGCACCATAATTAATTAACATTTGTTACAGCTATAGGGACATATTTTTAACCGAATAGTTTATAGCATCATGTTAAATATTTACCCGTTTGTTTTTGTTTTGTTTTTTGGAATTTTATTATCATTCCCTTATGCACAATTTATGCAACAGAAAGAAACGATATAAAAAATACAATGAATATAAATGTAAAAGTATTTTCAATGAATGCAATTTCCCGTTTTGCCTCATTTTCCATTCATCACAAAATAAAAGTGGAAAAGTAGTGAAAATAAAATCAAAAATAACATTTCATTACGAATGGAATAGAGCAAGTAGAAAAAAGTGCATGAGTTAGTGAAGTGGATGTACCAGAGAAATGTAATTATACTAGAGAATCCATAGATTTATGTTGAGCTTTTATTACTTTTGGCTAGTGTGGTATTGTTGTGAATTAATAAAAAAGAGAATTCCTTTTAAAAATTCTGTATATTTTGGTGCAAATACAAATATGTATATTGAATGAGTCCATGTTGTACATAATTTACTAGATACGAAACATTATAATAAATGAAGTCCTGTGGGTGTTGTTCGGGCACAAACAATAATCATAGCAAAAGTGCTTAATACTCTCCACTGTTTTTATTTTTTTCTTTCTCTTGTGTATGGTAAATCGTTTGTGATGGTCATTTGAAACAAAAATAAAAACAAGAATTTCTGAATAAAAACCCAATGAGAGATTGAAAAAAAGGAAGATGCGAATGAAAAACCATTTCACGAATTGTCAATTTGGAAAGGATGAGAACGCGAAATCTCATGTATTTGTGTTGGCAAACAACAAAATGTACGAATTTTGTTCTTCGTCTAGTTTGGCGGTCATGATGATGCTTCATTACATTTCATATGTCCTCACTTGGATACGAAATATTTTTTTTTGTGTTTTATTTTTAGTTTTTTCGGTTGCAATGAGCTTTATTTCAACATCCGTTTATAATTCTGTATAGTGGTTGGCTGCTCTAGAATAGAATTTCCATTACGAAAAATTAGCTCTCATCGGATTGTTGAGAATTTGGTGAAAAGTTTATTTTTTGTTTCCTTTAATTTTCATCGAGTTTTTCGGTTTATTTTGTAATCAGTAATTGTACGATGGTGTTTTTGTTTTGTTTTTATTTCTGGTGCTCATGTTTTTTTTTGTTAAACGCATTTAATTTAATGTTTCGTTGGTTTCTGAGCAATTATACTGTGCTTTTTCTACCCGTTTGGGATTTATTTATTCCAACAGTCGTTAGGATATTAATATTTCTGTAGTTTATATGAGTGTGGATTACGCTTGAAGGACAATTTGATGGAAATTTTCTTAAAAGTATGTGATTATTCTTATTAATTATGACTGTTGAATGTATTTAACGATTGTAAATTTATAATTTTTATATGACTATAACGCTATTGGAAATTTAATTTGGTTTTTAAATTAAACGGAATTTTAATGAATGGAAAACTAGAGTATTTATGAATTTATCTAAATAAAATTTTGAAAATGTTCCCTTTGTTTTCCAATGGTCCATGATGTTATAAATTTGACATTTTATAGTAATCGATTAATTGTGAAATTTATTAGTTCCGATAGTATTTGTTATCATTTCTGACCATAAATAAATGAAATAGATTGTCTATGTGTAGTTGGTCGATCCTATCAGCAATTTAGTGGGGATTACAATTATATGAACAACTTTTATTAGGATAAATCCGATTTTTGGTATTTTCAAATCATTAAAGCACATACAATGGCATAATTATCAGTTGTAAAATGTTAAACAATCATAATTTAAATAGCTACATGTTATATTCTTTTACATTTGTTATTTGTATATGTGTGTGTGTGTGTGTGAATGTGGATAATGTGGATGTTAATGTGGAATTGGGGAGAGAAAAACTTGGTGTATTGAAATAATTGCATTTAATAGGAGGACGAATTAATGTTGATAGCATATGGTTTCTAGGTATACTTAATAATTATGCGGTTTATGCAGAGTTAAATATGTTTTTTGTGTTTTGTTATTCACCTCTATTTATGGTATCTGTATGTTTATTTGTCGTTACAAATTGGTTACCTCGCGTGAATTTACATACGTTCATATTCAATTCGGTTCGTTTTTTGTTTTGTTTTTAATGATATCGATTTTAATGTTGATAATCTTCGATGTTGCATATTCAGTTAAATATGTGTAATTCAGGGATTATTTGTTGGATAAAAAATGATTTTAATTTAATTTCTTTTTTTTTTCTGGTTGGTTGTGACGATGTACCAGAGTCGCCGTTTAATGAAATCAAAATCCTTAATTAATGTATTTAACGGTAGAGGCAAATTGTGTCCCCATTTAGGGATGATGTTTTTTTTTCTGTATAAAGCCAATTAAATCTTATTTCCTTTTTAATTTAATTTGGATGATGGCGTTTAATTGAATGTGATGGCGTGAGAGAATAAATTTCATTGCTTTACTATTAAATGGATGACCATTTTTTATTTGTTTCGTTGTTGGCTTAAAGTCGAACAATTTGATAGAAATTAATGTTGCAGAAATCAATTGGTAATGTGAGATGATGTGTATTGAATATGACATTCTTTTTTTTTTTTGTGATATTTTGGATCGAATTATTGAATTAAATTGATTGATAATTATGGTCTGTTTAATTAATGATGTAACGGTTGTAATAATGTTTAAGTTGTTTGCAAAGTGTTGAAACTTAAAATTATGGGGTTGTGTTTTGGGGGGGTGGTAGTGATGTGGAACAGAACCCTAAGTATAATTCCAATTAATTAAGTGTCATTTTATCTTTATGGTGTGTACAGAATTGGTAATCATTTGATTATGTTTATTGGAATGGAATTAATATTTCGTTTAAGTCATAATTCTATCCTTTTTCTTTATTTCGTGCTCAGACAATTTATGACCTTTGTTCCAAAGATATTATTAAATTGAATTGATATTAAATTATGTTCCTCTGCTTATCATTACGTAAAATAATAATCCAATTGACTATAATTCATGATATCATCCTAGTCATTTCGGTTTTATTTTTAGTACGCGAGATCTATGGCTATAAAATATGAAAATTCAATGAAAATAATATTTTGGGCTTTCATTTTTATTATGATTTATAACCAATATAAGAATGTTTTTACTTTCATTTCACTGTTTTTTTCAGGTTTTATAACGATGAGTGACTTAAAAATTAATGGTGGTTGAATGAAAGTAAACCATAAGAACAGTATTTTTATTTGGTTATACTTACAATGTGGTGTGACTCGATATTCATACTCGCACCTTTTAGTCTGTGCTGTAATGTTTTCGTTATAAAGTTTACTGTTGGTTCCTTGTAAGACGTTCGTATGAATTGAAAACTGGAAGTGTTTATCCGTTTTTTTTTTATGTAGTTGGATGAACCCCTCTACGTAGTAGACTCTTTTATTTTGATACCTCATCATTTTATAAGCAAAAAGCACCTGTCGCTATAAAATTATAAACCATCATCTTACATTTATTTCTATTTGATTGGGTGAGGGAGAGGTTACCTATGGAAGAGGTTTCACTGGTTTTAGCATTCATGCTGTCTTTTCGAATTCATGTCTTTTCTTATACTTTTGATAATTCTTATGTTTGTTAGCGAATTTTAGTGGTAAATGCAAGAGAAAAATATCGATTCATTGATGTGTTCTGTAACTTGTTTATTATTTGTGTTCTTTGCTTTTAATGTTTGAATGGTGGTGGTATTGCTATTATCCAGAGAAGTAACATAAGAGATCCATTTATACGAATTGGATATAAACCATTAATAAAACGGTTACTCAACGGTTATCCAATATGCGTACGTTCTTATGTTGATGCAACATTATTAAATATAATATGAATTTTATATAAAATAATAATAAAAAAAGAATGAAAGAGAGTCTTAGCCTGGAAGGAGTACACAATGTGGTTCTGTATGTTACACTTGTGAGTGTTATTCAATGGAAAAGGTGAAACAGCACCGTGTGTATACGCACTATGTGGTGTTCGTTATAATTTAATGTGTTTCTTGCGTCTTATAGTGGATAAATGGATCGAAGTATATTTCTGTTCTATAAAAGTTCAAAAGAAGAATCAAAAGAAACGATGAAACACCTGCCGTTCTTCTTATAAGAAAACAATCGCGATACGATAATATTTTTTTACATGGTTTGCTTATTTGACTTGTTCTATGTCATCGCGTATTGAAACGAATGAAAATTGTAGAGTTTAAAACAACAGTGTATTGATATGATGGTACTTTGGTTTTTCGGTGTATGATGAATTATCAAAATTGTATTAAATTGAAAATGTCAGACAGAGGAATACATAGCAGAAGAAGAGTTTTTCATTTTACCATGGGATTAAGAGTACCAACAGATAAATGGGCTTTAATGCTGAATACACGAATGCATGCAAAAGGATAATGATAGTCAATTTCAGAGAAGAGAAAAATGGTTCAGATGAGACCATATGACCAAGAGGTTTCTATGCATTGTCATTTCAATAATACAAATTACTATCCTATAAAACGTGAATCGATTATGATTAAGAGAATTGGTTTTGTCAGGTGGTGAATTGCGGTTATACTGCAACTGAAGAACAGACACAAATTATTAATAATGGAATTGAAGACCAAATGTGAAAGATTAAGGAACAAAATTTATTCTTATGAACGTAATAATAATGTTTAATCGTTATTCTTTTATTCTGTTGGATTACCTGTAGAAATCATACGGGGCATTAGAAGAAGTGTGCTGACTGTACTTGAGTTGTGTTCTTAATCTCTTTAGCAGATATTAAAGTGATAAAATATAACAAAAGAAAATGAGATTCAGAAGGTAAAAATATGATGGAACTGAGAGACAGAATAAATGTTTATCATACATAAAGGGATTGTAAAAATCTGTTAAGAAAATACTTTTGGTCAATTGACTTTATAACGTTGTGAACAGAATCTCTAATAACAAAACTGTTAAAAGAGTTTTTTATTTTGTTAAGGTGAATGGCGTGAAATGCATTGGCGGAATAACGAGAGAAAGAGTAATATGAGATGTTTACAAAATGTGCAAGAATTAATGAATATCCACCTGAATGTATGGTGGATGTTACCACATTTATGTATAAATTTTAGAACAGAGAAGATGCATATGAAAACCAGTGGCACGCGCTCTGGCTATTGAACAAGTTTAAGAGTTTTCTTCGTTGTTAGTGGTTTTTCTTGATGTATTCATCTGTTTTAATGTGCTTAGTTAGAGAGGATCATCATTTGGAAGAGTTTGAACATAATATGAGAGTGAGAAAGGGAGAGATACCTGAAAGACAACAACGTTGAAATATAGGAATTATATGATACCAATGTAATGGAGATAGTTAGAGAGAATGAGATGGAATGAATAAGTTTGAGAATGGAAACGATTTAAACCACCTGTACCTTTAATCACATCCATTATAGCCTACCGGTTAGAGCATTGATTTAATTACAATTTTGAGACCGGTGAGATGGAGGATTAAACAAGAATTTAGTTCATTGCCACTCAATTGGATTCTCTATTGCTGCCTGTTTTTGTTGCCTGGACATAAACGTTTTGTGGCTGAAGTGACAAGGCATTTGGTTCTGTGATAAATACTTATAATGGTGCGTACTTGATACTTCATTATACACACAATGAATGAATGTTAAATAAATGATTTTATTACAATTCATTATATGTGCACCAATGTTAAGAAGCTACTGTTCATTATAATAATAATGGTGAATCTTATGCGGTTAATTCAATTTAATTATTTATAATTTTTAATGGTTTCGCATAACGTTTAAATGAGGCATTAACACTTTTGATTATCGGTCGAATTAATTTCATTATTTTTTTTCTTAAATGATATTCATTATAGAATTTTCATTTATTGAATTTCATTAATTTGAGATTATGTAATATGACAGTTGCTCTGAACTGGATTTTGAAAGGAACACTTTAATTTGAACTGAGTGAATGAATTGGGATGTGTAGGGGTATAATGAAAGATAGAATTTATGGTGAACCATCCATTATAACATTTATCATTTAGGATTCATGAGACACGCAAAAGATTCATGTGAAATTGTAATGAAATTTCAACAATTTTTTCCCCGGTCAAATGTACGTGTAAAAGGATTGTTTCAATGAACTTATCTGATGGTCATCATTTCAGTTTTATTTTACGGAATCGTCTTGATTAAATGGCGAATAGATAATGGAAAAGTATGAAGTTTGTACGACGATTTGCTTCCTGTCATGAGGATCATTTATATTTCATGATTGAGAGTTTGGTGTAATTTTTATTTTCCTGGAACAGAAGAATATCTCATTTTCTACTGAAATTGATTGTACTGGGGAAGTGAATGTTTGCTGGCTGCTTCTGGAAATTCTAATTTGTGTGAACTAACAAGGAGAGACCATTAAATTTTATATGAACGGTATTATATATATTGTGTCTCTGCTGGAAAAGACAAAAATGTTTAAAAGGTGTTAAGATGATACCAATTCCCAACTTTGTTGATTTCCACGTACTTTTTATTGTTTATCATCGTCTTTTTGTTACGTTCATTTTGGTGATTTGTTTTGTTTACGTTTAATTTAAAAGCGATTGATTTGAGATGTGTACCAGGTGTATTTAGGGCGAATAAAATATGAATGGTATTAAATACGTTAACACCTGTATACGATATTTCCCTATTTCATTTAACCAAGTCCAGGTGATGTACACAAAAGTTTTTTTTTGTTCCACTTGTTTGTAGCTCATTTCTCGGTTTATTATACACAGTCACTTAACGAAATTAATTTACTCTGAGGTTTTTACTATGAAAATTGAAAAAAAGGAAAAAGTTTTTCCTTCTTTGGGTGACGTTCGTCTCTGGTTTATATTTGTATGGATGGTTAATAGAATCGGTAGCATGATTATGAATTAATATGATGTTTACTTCGTCAATTTTAAATTTTTATAGAATAGAATTCTTTTCTTATGTTTTCTCTATGTGTTTTTTGCGGTTGTGTAAGGTGACTGGAAAGGTTAATGGATTTCGTGGAAAGATTCAGGAAAAAAAGGGAAATGTATTCTTGTCATTTGGATAGGGAAAATAATTATTTTGGCTTGTTTATTTTACCAACGTTTTGATCCTTTGGTTCTGTTCAAGGTTTCTAGTAAGTTGCTTGGTGTAAACAATTAAATTTACTTGAGAAAGGCCATCGTTGATCTTTTAAAACATTTTATGTGTATGGCAATCGACTGAAGTTGAGATGGAAAATTTGATGTAATGTAACGAACGCTCACTGTCAAGTTAAACGACAATCAATGTTTATTTAATGTTTAAGAAACAATTTATTATTATTTAAAGTGAAATTTTCGAGTAATTATGATTTGTTTTTGAAGACAAAAGTAAGAAAGGATGGATTCAGTTGCATGAACAAATTTTATGTTTAATTAAAGTTATAGTAAATGGCATTAAAAACGGTTTTAAAAAAAAGTTACGGTTGCATGTTAATCTGTTATTAAATGTATATCAGGTAATAAAAGTATAAATATTAAAGAAACTACAGAAAAGATTCTTAACATTTTATCACGTCTTATAATTATATTACATATTTGTTTGTTGTGAGAAATTCACTGTGTTCCAATTCAATCGCACATTTTAAGTATGTGATTGACGACCAGATCTTTGTAATGAATAACAGAAAGAAATCGACCATAGAACATAAAGAGATGTGTCATACAATTATACCCAATGGAATTGAACTTCTTCACTGTTGTGTCATGATAGTGAAAAATAAAAATGATTTAAGATTTGTTTAATTTTATGTTGAATTTTAATTCAATGGAAAATGACGTGCAATAATTCGCGTTTTGAGTTAAAAGTTCAGTTGAAAAACATAAAATAAAAATGAAATTAATGGAAATCATATTAACCCTCTTTATGCATATTAAAATCTACACTCCATTATAATAATGGATATGATGATGATGATAATTATGATTATGGCGCGTCACAAAATTAATTTTTTTCTTTAAAAAAAAATAAATAAATAGCGAGAGAGACTTTGTTGCTGAGTCTCGTGAATGAAATTAATTCTATGATTTTATTCATTTTTATGTTGTTAAAATTATCGGTATAAAATGATAAATTCATTATCACACTAGAGCACATATCTTTTCTATTGTGATATCATGAAATCATGTTTTAATGTTGGAACAGACTGGGCTGGATTTTTAAATTCTCCCATCGTCAGTGTTAATGGGAAATGGGAAAATCCTGAACTTGTCTTGTGTGGTAGTTTGTAGTATTTTTATTCATTAAACCAGAGCACTTTTTTGTATGTTCTATTTGAAAACATAAAAATCCAATTCAGAAAAAAATTTAAGTTTTGTTTTAGTTGTGTGTATTCTGATTATGGGAAAATTGAATAAATTTTCTTTAAATTGAAAACAATGGAAATGATTATGCTGCTAGATGTGATATCAACTTATAGTGTATGTTTTATTGATGGATATGTGAGAGTTAAGCAGCTTCTATACGATTTTATATTTCTGTTTTTTTTTGTTTCACGGTATTTTACATTTGTTATAAATGATTTTAAATCGGAAGGTGAATTTTGTTTTTCATATATTTTTTAAATTTATTAATGCAATTAAAATTATATGTTGAAGAGTTTAAATGGGAGCTGAAAGGAGAGGGAGATATGGGGGATAGAGTAGAGAATCCATCAGAAGCTTTAAACATTTTTTGTTATTCATGTTTTATGTATTCCGTTTTCCGCTCGATTTCTTATAATTCCTTATCTTTTAATGATTTACATATAACGAAAGAGATGAGTTTTAATTTTTATTTTTGTATCATACAATACAATTGTATGAGTGATTCAGTAGATTTTTATTCTTATTTTTTTCTTAATTTTTTTGTTACTTCTTTTTTAAAAACGAAATGTTAAGCTCTTTGACTTAATGCGTATGATCATTAAATTTAGATCTGTTGTTGTATGTGCTGATTTTATGTGGGAATCAAAAATTTTGAAGTTTATGGTGCATGAGAGTTGAAGTTCTCAAGTGTTACGCTGAACTTGGTAGATTCGTAGATTCTTGACTGATTTTAACTATTTCTTTGACTTTATAAGACGTTGGTTTTGTTATATAAACGATTATTTAATGTTGATAACCAATTTTAATACAAGATAATAGCTTAATTCCATTATGTTTAATATGCTAATTGTCTTAGGATTTAAGATTTCACTATTTTTTTGCGTCTTACATGGTTTTCAACTAATTTGGTTTTATTATTTTTTTTTTGTCTTACAATTGGTGAACCATTTGACAGTTAACAATGGTTAGAAGAATAACATTATGTGACCATTGATATGTCTAATGGAACGTAAAACGGCAAATTGCCATAATACATAATTTATTATGAAATTAATTAAATTGTATATTTGGCAAGTGTTTTTTATTGTTGATGATATGACAACATTAGTGTGTTTGGTCCATTCTATTTGGTAAATTTGAAAAAGCGTATTAAGAATCAAATACAATTTATTAGATTTTAATATTAAAACCCCCACTTTTTTATGCTATTCGACATTTTGCATATTGGATCAAAACTTACTTGAACAGTTTTACTAAACTAAGAAGTTTTTAATGTTTATGGCTGTTCAGGTTGAATGGAACCATAATAGTTTTCAGCGTTGGTTTTCTTTTATATTTGTATTTTTATTAGACGAGGCAAAATTAAATGATTATTTTATTCAAATAAAATTAATGTTTTTAAGAATCGATGATTGGCAATTCATTATTCAAGATTTTAATGAATGAATCAAGTTTTTGTATATTTGAGTTTCATTCATTTAGAGTTTTGTTATTTACCTCTTAAGCTTTTTATGCTTATGGATAGCGAAAAAAATATGGCCAAGAAAACTAAAGATCATGGCAAGCTGAATAAAACAACAAAAATAATTATTTGTCTTGTTTAGTGGTAAATAATCAATTAGTGTTGTTGTTGAAATGAACAAAACTAGAAAATTATTTTAGTAGTCACACTGTGACATATACTGCGTGGTTGTTTGGTTGCACCAGCAACAAATTTACGTGAAAGGTAACAATCGATACACGAAATATTATTATTATGTTACCCATATGATTCGAATGTTAAATCGCGTATTGGTTTGTTCAACTCTCCCATTCATAAATCTCATCCATGTGTCTCTATATCTTTAAGGCTTTTCAAACAATTTCGGAAATTAAAAATAAAGAAACCTGAAGAAATAGTAAAAAAGAATATCGCGTAATCATTATGTGAACTTAACTTAAGTAAAGCGCGTGGCCATATAAAACGCCTCTGTACAATTTGCTTGGCAGATCACCGTGGTGATTTGTAGTTGTAATTGGCTCTCCCCAGTACTTGAAACTGATGATTTAATCATTGATCGTTGTTTGTTGTTGAATGCTTTTTTGAATGGTCATTCGTATTGTGTTTATTTTGCTGTTTTTTCTTTTTCATTTAAGAAAACGTTCAATTTTTACTATTAACAGACAAGTTTATTAATAATGATTATAATTTTCTTGCAAAGAATTTGCTATGTGGCTGATGCCATTCGAGAAAAGAACTGATTACGAAGTCATCTTAGAAGTAATTGTTGGGTACCATTTAATGCTTGAGTATGACCATCTGTAATTATGAATTCATGACATGTTGCCTGATAAAACTAAGCGAATTTTTATTTAGATTAAATGGCCGGGTGGATGGCATAACTCGTTTTCTTTCTTTTTGAATTTTTTTTTCGATCTATTTGTGTTTGTGAAAATGGAACACGTTTGATAGAGGATTTCAGTGCATCTGGTCCATGATCTGCAGTTGAGTGAAATAACTAAATAGGAGAATGGATATTGCCATATGTGATGGCTGACAGTATTTTTTTGTTCATAACTTGGCAATTATTTCATTCAAAATGAATTTAATGATTTTGATTTGTAATCGTAGCTATTCTGTTAACGTGTAGTTTTCTTATGAAATATTCAAAACTAAGAAAAACATGATTTTATGGTTGTTTTCTAGTGTAACTTTTCATGAATGAATCTATTGGTTGTGTGTGCAATGCAACTAATTTTATGAATTTTATTTTATGAATCAATTTTGGTGGTATATTCAAGGTGTATCTGATTGAAATCTTTTATACATTCGCCTGGTAATTTGATGGTAAAAAATAAATCTCGTTATTCAAGAGATTTTCATCTGAAATGTCTCTTGTTGGTTTGTTTTTATTAAGTTCAGTTGTTGGTTCACTGTTATGGTTTTAAATTATAACTGGTGCGCTAAATGTGTGCTTGATTTACCTGTGGTGGACGTCGATTGGAGAGAACCGGTTAATGAAACCCACGTTAAATGGATTTGTTTTAATTTTTTTATTCGTTCGTTTCTTTGGTGTTTCCTATTTTAATATGTTTTTTTTTTCTTTATTTTGGTCTCTTTTAATGATAAAATACTTAATACTTTTGAATCTCGTTTACGGTTTTGGTTTAAGAAAAAAGAAACAACGTCATTTTATAGTCCAGAATATCGTAGTATTTCTTATTAAAAGCCATTAGCAGTTGGTTGAGGGAATTAATTCAATGAAGGGTATAACTTTTGGCAGCAATGAATTCACTTCTTAGTATTATTTTAATGTATTTTCTTTTCGTTCTTTAGATTGCTACAGTTTCCTTATTAATATTTAAAATCTATTTTGTATGCGTCTGATTATGTGAACTGTCTGTAAGAAATAAAAAAAAAATATAAGAAAGAAGTAAGACATCATGAATTATAGTAGCGATATAATGATTTTGATATTGTTGTATGGAGATTATCTTGTGTTGTATATAAATGATGAGATATGGAAACCTTAAAGTATTAAATGAGGGGGGATATTTAACAACCGAATTAGTTGGCTATTGAGAATCTTTAAATAATTTGAATTGAGTATCCCTATGATTATTGGGGAACCCAGTACGTTTGGAAATTAATCCAATGGAGATATGAAATTTTATTGTCCCGACTTGTCTCGTTATTCCAGCTGCTTCATTGGCTTGAACCTTATTTGATTACATTCGTGAATTTTAAAAAAGAAAATTCAATTATGCTATTTTGGTGTATTACATCGACGTGTCCATACACTCTGATTGAACACCAATTCTTAATGTGTTTTCTTTTGGACCAGATCATTATCGATTTGATGATATTCCCCCTCTAAAATCAATGATGAACATTCAATGGATTTCTTTAATCGAATTAACTCATTAAATATCCGTCTGGTTAATATCTTTTGTACATGTATATGATGTTAATCGTCTTTCGTTCAATGGATAAATTGAATTTTTTGTTTTGTTCTCCATTGAAGTGGAATTGAATCGGAAATTATGAATTTAATTTAGATTTTTAGATTATGTGTGAATTGTTAATTATTATCTGAATGGAGTGGATTGAAGAGTGGTTGATGGGTTTCTGGTTAACACAGAAGTAATGAGAGTCCATAACATTCACTAATGTCAGATGGTATTGAGTTTTGGGTTACCTGAACCTGCGCTTCTATATTTTTGTTTGTGGTCACAATTGGCCATGTGGTCTGCGTCAGGTACATTCATTCAGTTTGGTTTGTTTTTTTATTACAGTAAATCAACTCGTTTGGTTTTAGATTTTTTTATGTTTATTAATTCCAATTTCTCTCTTGTTCATTTAATGCAACCATTTGATAATTATGGTGTAACACTGAACATTAGTTGATGAAGTCGTGTATATTATTTTTTATTGTCTGTGGGTTAGTAATTGCTTGCGTTCAAAAAATTTTAATATGAATCCAATAAATCATTGTAAATTATAACTTAATTATCTAACAGATATAAAATGAGTATTTTATGTGGTGGCTCCACAAATTTCATGCAAAACATAATCATTAATTAAAAAATCTGGACAAATTATAAATTTATGTTGAATGGTAAGAGTGAATGTGAAGATTGTTAAGCATTTTTGGATATTTGAAAATGAAATATCAATTTTATTTTTTTGTAGTAATTGTCGGTTCCCATAATGAATCATCAGTGTTACATAATTATTTTTTCCTGTCATGCAAAACATGATTTTCTAATGAGATTTTTATTGGATGTTGTGTGGTTTATTTGGGTTAATTTGATCTCTCGTAAGCTTATGGTGTTTGGTAACAAAAAAGAAATAAAATTCTCTAAGAAAATTTTAATGATAACACATTATTGATGTGTGTCTGTGTTTATGTATCGTTATTAATTAATATTCCTGTATTAAGATAATATGAGAACAAAAAGGATAAGCAGAATACTTAAATTACATTTAATGGTTTCACGTTTATGTTTAATCTAAAACAAAAGAGTTGATGTGATTCTTAATTATTAAAGAGGATGATATTACAGGTGGAATTACAAGTGGAATCGAATATTGCCGTTGTATTTTCAAACGAAAAAGTTTTTGTTTTTTGTCTTGCCAAATTAAATTAGTACGGTTGAATATTAAATGCAATTATGGGGCATCGTGTTACTGTACGATGGTTTTAGTTGGGTGTCAATGGATTATAGAAGAATGAAACTTTAATCCATTCAATTCTCTCATTAATGTTTTGTTATATCCGTTGAAACGATGGTTGGCTTAAGAAATGAGGGGAAAAAAAGGTTATTAATTTGTAATGATACAACGAATGTAATGACATTATACAGTTGCATAATGTTGATAGAGAACGAAGAGAACATTGTACTTTTGATTATGTTTTTGACTCTGTTGTACAGTTTACGTTTTTTTTCCTATACTTAAAGGTAAGTAAATGACTATCTGTTTCGGATATTTTCATAATCCAAAATTAATGTGAACACATAGAGACGGGATGTATTTAAAAAGAAAAAGTGTCAAATTCAATTTCCTTTTATGCTATAAGATGATATGATGTCATAAAAAGACAGTTATTCTTTATTTTATTTTTGCTTTAATGTTTTTTAAATTACATTACAGATGAGAAAGAATTGTCTGTCTATCTCATGTGTGCTGTAGTTTTCCTGTGTCATTTTACCAAAAAGTGTTGTTACCGATGCTATTTTATTTGAGAATAATTCTGCTGATGGTATAGTAGAGTCAGCGGCATTATTGTAACAATGTTCAATTCTGTCAATGATATAGTTTGAAATGAAAATATAAGGATTACAGTTATATCGTGTGATAAATTTTAACAATGTTTTACATATAACTACATAGCAAAAGAAGTATAATTTTCAACTTGTACTGTAGTAACTGAACAGAAAACGATGGGGATAACAGCTAAAAGTACTCCAATATATAATTATTAAATATAAGAGAAATGAAAAGAACTTGATCATATTTATGTTCAGTTGTCAAGTGAATTTTTGTTTGAAATTTTCTGTATGACTGCAATTTGTTTGCAAATTATTTTTTCTGGTATCTCTTATCTTGTTAGCTGGAAGAACATTCACTTGAAAATCAGTCTTTCTCTCAAGTTTTATTTATACATTGATGTGTGATTCTTTTGACTGTTTTACATGCAATTACTACGGTATATAGAGTAATTATGTCGATGGTAATGAATAGGAAGAAATTAGATAAGACATGTGATATAACAGTTGATCAACATGAGATCATAATTTCTTCTTCTTCATAAATTGATCTATTGATCTCTTTTCTACACTTGGTATTACATGGACCATTTCTCCTTATTCCTTGGTCATTATATTTTGGATAATCCGAAACACCTGATTAACATTAAATGTGATTTCAATTGTGATTTCATTATAATGTGATCATTAAATCAAATCATTGATTTATGTATACAATCAGATGATGATGGTTTTTTTTTTTGTTTTCGGTGAATGGCAAAGACCTCGTATTAATGTGGACCGACTTAACTACAGTGTTTCCTCATTAACCATTTGAAAATCATTAATCAATAAATTTGTTTTTTGTTTTACTGTTCAACTTGTGACTAGAACTTGTTGCTATTAGTGTATGTTTTCATTTCGGTTCTTGTGAAACTGAGGGGAGAATAAGAGACACATGTATTATGTAAATGGCAACGATCAAGATATACTGACATCATCTTGCTTGCATATTCATATGTAATACAATGTTTTGTTGTATTTCTTTTATAGGCAATTGAACCAAATTATAACTGGAAATTTATAAATGCAAAGAGCTCCAGTTATTTTACAGGTTGCATTTATATTGAATATTGAATATTGCTTCTACTTCGGATATTAAATTTAATGTTGTGTGTCGTAAGAAATCGAATGAATAAAAGCAGGACTTGAACGATTATAATATGAATCGAAACCAGTTTGAATGAGATGTTGTTGGTGTGATTATGTTTATGTTTTTATTCAGTTTGTAGTGAATTGTAACATTTTTTTTTTCTGTTCTTAGGTTTTTTTTTTCATTTTGTTTTAATATTGAAACCACATTTCCTGTCCGACAGGTAAAACTAATATCATTCTGTTTTCTTTCTATTTTTAGGTGAGTCAATGTTTATTATTATTCAACCGTTTAGTGTCTTTTTGGGCGATGGGTTACCATTGTCTTTGGGCGTATGGTTTCTTATTTCTTGGGATATGGAAGAATCACTAGAAATGTTAATATTAAAGAGATGAGCGACGGGGACACACCTGAACAAGACATACTGTGTGAGTTTGTTACTTTTTTTTATCAAAAGTCTTTTCCGTTTTATGGTTTATCGAATGATTTAAATATGTGCAACAGAGGTAAATGATAAACGATAAAAAATATTGTCAGGCATTTATGGTCTGGATAATTAGTACATTACGAATCCATATGACTGTAGAGGTAAAGGAATAAAATAGATTTGTAATGAATGATTTTATTTGGCAACTGTTCAACACTTAAACTAACTGCTAAATGTCCTGGTTTTATAGAGACATAAAGTTAAAATCGATGATAATGAAAACTTTTAAAAAATTTCCAATTGAAATTTCGACTTGATTTTTCCGTTGTATATTAATTAGAAAGCTAATTTATGCTGTTTGTACCGGATAGTACAATGACATAATATGAATCACATGATCATAAATTTATAGAATTTATGAGTATAACGATGGTGGTAGACAATTTATGACGAGAATATTTTTAATGAATACGGAGATAAAATAATTGCCATGGAGATGAGGTAGATTGAAAATCATATTGTGATTCTGTGCGAAAAGTCATTGAGAATATAATTTCAATTGATGTGTTTTTATTGGTGTTTTTATGAGAGGGAGTTTTCCTAAAAAAAATTGCAAAGAATTTTATTTTCCTTTGAAGTGGAAAATCAAATATGAGTGGAACTTAACAGGAGTGGGGGTTGTGCGGGTGAATGAAAGTACGTCATATGCAGTTGAATTTTGAATGCGAAAAGCGCATTTTCACTATTAATTTAATAGTTGATTAATAACCAATTGATGTGTATGCCATCAACCACTCTATGCTATCACTTTTATATGTTTTTATCATTAATTATGGTGTGGAGTGACGAGAGAATATATGACACTATTGTGGTACGTGCTTTATTGCTAGTAAAAATCCATTTGTAAATTCAATTCAATTTGTATTTTAAAAAATGTATTGACTTTCAATGAAATCTAGTGAGTGATATAAAGTCTCTTCAGTTATTGTGCATTTTGGTATTCAACTAGATCAGGTGGCAAATCAGTGAAGCGAAAAATATTAAATTTTTATTTTTGTTGTGATGAAATAAAAGTCGTGAGAATGTTAACCTGGATAATTAATCCCACTGTACACGAAAGAGAAGGAGATTTTCATATTATGAATATGTTTCAATTATTTTTATGTTGCGTTCTCCTCTAATATCAGTTAAGCTGATTTTTATTTATTATTCAATATAATTCCCGGTTTTTACTTATCCTCATTGAGTTTTCTTTCATTCAATTTTCATTCATTGATTTTACATCGATGATGCGGATGTGTAAAGTTGTTTTAATTTTTTTTATTTTTATTATTTTCTTGTTTGGGTTTTGTGTAGTTTGTAGCACCTGCAAGGTTTTTTTTATATATTAAGCGGTTATAAGTTAAACCGAGAGAGTAAGAACAAATTGCACATTGAATTCACTGAGATTCATTATAACAAGAATATAAAACCGGCTGCTGTATAGCAAAAGAAATGAAGGTATAATGAATCCAGTTCGTGTGCCGTGTATGTGTAACGAATGGTTTTTGCATTTCTTTGTAATAGCTAGAGATATTTAATTAAACCAACAGTGGTTAAATGCAGAATATTGTTAAGTAATTCAAATGATTTTTTATGTTTACGGCGGTAGAAGCCAAGCGAATTAATGAAAAGCTTTCAATGGATAAAAGCTAAAATTGAAAACAATTTAAGTTTTAATATGTTTTTTTCTTTAATTTGAATTATGTTCATATGAAATTATCTCATTAGTTTTACTTTGGCTAGTTAGTTTTATTGGATTTTGTTTTTAAATGCCAAAATCAATATAGCAATTGAATATTATACATAAAGAATTGGCTAAGAAAATGTATTCTCTGTTGGTTGTTTGTTGCAAAAAAATAATAAAGAAGCAATAACCGAACAAAAAAAAAATTGTCTCATTGAAGTGTAGTAATCTAGACGACATGAATATAGTTGGGCGGGGAGACAAGTGACAGATGTTGGGGAGGATGTGGTAGAAGTTTACGGGCCAAATACTTACATAAAGTCAAAAAAAAAACATAAGAAAAGATCAAAAACCGGATTTCTTGTGCTTCCGTTGTCTCTCAGTGAGATAAGTTGTTGAAGAGATGGCACCGAACATTGACTTAACTTTCTGCATATTCGAAGTTTTTTTCTTCTTTTTTTGCCAGTTGCAATTACTTAACGTTGTTGTTGTGGCATAAAAGACTAACGCGATTTTATTTTAAGATTCTGAAATAAGAATGGAACAGAAATAAACATAATCTTATCTTTTTTAAGATAGAGCATCATCTCTCGGTGTTTTGCAGTATCCAATTCATATCACATCTGATGTGAATAAAATCGGGTGTAAATACATAACATTTGTGCTTGAACGAGTTTTATATGTTCTATGATGGTTTTTAATGTTAATTCTGGACTGTTGGCTTTGTTGTGTCGTAGTATTAGCTTTTCGTTTTTCTTTTTGTACTTAAATCACTTGGTAGTAAAACGAAGAATAAAAATAGAAAATAAATGGATAAAACTGCAGTAAGAGATGGTTATAATGCTGAGATTGCACATTGTGAATTTTTCTCGTGTAAGACGATGCACTTTTTGATGAATGAAAATTAGCTTTGGTATCGGTTTAATATGTTTGGGATGTTACGGAAGGAAAAGAGTTTATTGATGGTGTAGTTTGTTTTCTTTACTGTTTTGTTATTTGCGCCAGTTAATGTGGAACAGCAGTCCAACAGCGGATTATTATCAATTGGTATCAAAGAGAACACAGAAATAAAAAGAGAGAAAAAAAAACACAAAATGAGAAATGAACGGTATCGCGTGAAGAAAAATTGACAAGTAACATGATGGTTTTATGCTATCGATAATTTCATAGTAATTTATGTGTACGGTTGAGATTTTTCCTTGATTTATAAGATACTTAACGCTGGGAATGAGAATAAGAGTGCATAGCTGTTTAATTGGATCGTAATTCTGATACAATTAATTACAATTTGTTTCAAAATTGGTTCTTTTTCACTATATACGGATTCGCAATGTGATTGACTTTACCCGAAAATAAAGAATAAAAAATTTCCGGTAGGATATTGGGGGAGGTGATTGAATAGAAAATTTCATTTATTAGAGGAAACTCGTTAACACAGTCTAATCATAATTAAAATAAATTGAAAATTGGAAAGGAATCAATGTGTAAACAATCATTGACTTTGGATACTTTTTTATTGAATAGAAATAAACAACGACAATGGATTAAAAGGAAAAACGGGAAAATTTCTTTCGTTAGCAAAGTGAAAATGTATTTCGTTTGTTTAAAATTTTATGTTTTTCTCATTGTGTTAATGTTAAAAAAACGCGGAAAATGCTCAATTTTAAGATGGAAGGTTAATGAAAAAAAAAAAAAATTCATTTGAAAGTTTGTTTTATTTTGTTTTGGATGTATCGATGGAAAAGAATAAAATAATGGTGAATTTTTCATGTTTAAAACGGAAGGATATAACAAAGCCGTCGTGTTAAGTTGTATGGATTTATGTAATATATTTCGTCGGGAAGCTTATCACGTTCAACAGTAGAACCAATAAAACATAAAATTACAATGAAGCAGCATATAAAAATCATGAGCAAGTGAAAAATACGAGAAACAATTTAAAATTAATTTATTTTTTTGTTGTTGTTGTTCCGTTCTGATCGAAGGGAGAGATGAGACCAAATAACAACAAAAATAACAAATCTAAAGGAATAGAACATAGTGTGGTGGAATGAACTCTAGTCTTTTGTGTGAATGTAAATTTTTTTTTTTGTATTTTTTGGTGGATCTCATCGTCAATTATTGATTACATTCCATTTTCCATCAATATCCAATGCGAAAAACTTGATTTGATTATAAATGGAAATGAATTTTAATGAATTTGTATTTTACTGGGGGATGATGGATGGGGAGTTGGGTCGATGGCATATCGACGGGGCCTACAGTTTTGTTATAAAATGAATAGTACATTGGCTTCATTCGCCATATACAGACTTTGTGAATAGAGTGTCAGAGAGAGAAAGAGAGAGTTAATAAGATACGGTTGAGGAAGCATAGAATAACAAAAGGATATTTATGTTGTAAACGATTAAACGCACAGCAGGTTTTTTGGTGTCTACAGTTAACTAAGTAATTACAATGTTGAGTTTAATATCCTTTGATTAAACTTGATGAGTTTGTGGTGTTCTTATTCCCAGTTTGGTATTGACCAAATGAATATTTCATTATCGTGTTGATTCACTGATTTTACTTTAAAAATACAAGAAAAAAAAATTAAAAGAATGGTGGCCTGACATTAATTCAATTTAATTGAGAGCATATTATGCATATGAATATTATGAAATTTTCACACAATTCATTAGAATAATATTATGTTTATATACAATAACATAATAATTTACGTTGTTTTAATTTGTTCTTTCATAGTGGATTTTATTAAGTGAGAAGGGAATAAGAATTGAAATAAGTAAAATAAAAACTTAGTGAAGTGGTTTCATTTTGATTCTAATTCACTTGAATTTAATTTTAATATATTCATTATCACAATCACCGCGTGATGAATAAAGAATCGTGGGAAATGATGATTTGATTCTACCGCATCTCCTAGTTAAATATTATATAAGAAATCTACTTCTTATGTTTTCTTGTATGAATTTTTTTTTGTTATAAAGTTCAATATGACGGTTGAGTGATTTTTCAGTTTGGAATTGGAAGCCAAACAAAATTATTTAGATTGTAGAAACTATACATACATATGATGATTGGTAAAGAGAACGACACAATTGATTTTTCCTTTTTCCGCGTAGTATGGAAAAGACAATCGAATTGTTTTTTGATTTAAATCATTGGAATGGAAAGTCAAACGAAATCAATATGATTTCTTTTCACGTTATCAATTTAAAGATATTGATTGTTCACCTGCTCTTTGAGTTTATTTTATTATTTTCAGTTTTACATTTCAAAATAGTAAATTATATGTCACTTAACAATAGGAATTGAATTGGTTTAAAGTAGGATGTGTTGGTCATGTTATATGTTATCAATTATAAAGAGATGAAGTTCTATTTTTAGTAAAATATTTTGTGAAGGACCAAATATTGTCGTTGTATGTGGGAAACAGCCGCAAAAAGGTTCATCATAGTCATAGTCATGGTATTGATATCGTTATGGTGTAGTGATTCCTTGAACCAAAAAATAGCAGCTCCTTCATATGTAATTCAACTCGATGGTTATGGAAGTATGTGAGGGGTGGAATTTCAAATAGGAAAAACGAGAAAATTTCCCGTTGACTAAATCGGATTAAACGGAGTAAAATTTTGTAATTGATGAGGTCTAACAGATCATCGGTTTTTGGTTTTTTATCGGGCGGCAATGGTGGTTTAGTTGGATGATTCGTTTTGCTGATGAGTTGGGGTCAACGGTGGGTTGGTTACGAATTGAATTGGATATTTTAATCCAATAATAGTAAAATACGGTGAAATGCATTTGAATGATGACGTGATGTTGTTGAAGTGGAGCGTTTTATTGGAGCGTTTTTGTGAATGCGCATCATATTATATATGCAATCATTTTCTATTGAATATATGAAAATGGGAAAATTTTTCGTTTTATTTTGTTGGTATGTAGTTATTGTAGTAAGGTAAAATTCATAGGATTTCATAGAATGATGCTTTTATTTATTTGACTTGTCACATCATCATCACGTTACACGTGAAATTGCCAGGAGTAAAAGAAAAAGCAGAACGGTGATGCGACAATTGAATGGGGAAAGGTTGTCTATCGAAGGGTAAACTTTAAATCGATCCAATCAACTGGACAGTTGATTGTTTTTTTTTGTAGGCCAGTTTATGCTAAAAATAAAAGCGAAAAAGAATATTAAATTATTTTGTTTATTTCATGTAATTCACTTTTAGTTTATGTGGATAGTTCACTTTGTATTTATGAGAATGGAATTTTTTTTATTTTGGCTTAACGCAAGTTTTTCCAGATCTGGGGGATGAGGGGTTCAATTTATTTTATTTTTGTGCGGATGAAAACGCACAATAGAATAAAAATGGGGATATTAACATCCATTATTCAACATTATTTTATTGAGCCATAACTCTCTTTGGTTTTATTCAAAATACAAGAGTTCATTGTAGGTTTATATGAGTATCTGAAAGTAAAAAAAATAATAATAGAAATTCATTTATTCAATAATGTAGTGCATGTGGAAGTCTATTTGTTGTTTTAATGGCTGATAATCAGTCACTTTATGTTGGGAAATTCATGTATGATGGATTTTGATATCTTGAAATGTTGTTCCAATACCACATGTGTATATCTGCTGCCGTGTATCATATCAGATTACACCGGTAAAGTGTTCGTTTTGGTTTAACATGGAAATTTATATTGCAGTATTGCCACCCTCAACCATTGTAGATTCTGGATAATCTAGGAAAAATGGTTCAGTTTTTCGTGAGATGGATATCATCTCGGTGTGACAGAAAGGGAGTTGGGGGGAGTCATAACACAATGATATGAATGATAAAAAATTACACTTCTTTATTTTCACTTTATGCTTTTTTTGCTCCTGTATTTATGCTGGTTGTTTTCTTTTTTTTTTATAACGTGTGTATTGCGGTAGATTAAAACTTATGATACGTCGTTTTTTATTTTGTTCTTTGCTCTTTTTCTTGTTTCAATTTAGTTGATATCAATTTTCATATAAAATTCAACGCTGGTGAGTTAATATTGTGCATAAAAAAATCATAATTTAAAATATTTGATTCATAAATGAAAAGTTTTTCACTTCGTTCATAAATTTTTTGTTTTTTGATTTGATAAATTTTCCATTTTCCTATTGGGCTGGAAAGAGTCAGAATAGATTCTCGGTTGATTCGGATATGAATGACAGAAAGGAACTAAAAGTTAATGAAAATATACAATTTAACGGTGTGAAAAGTTTTTGTTTTTTTTTTTTTTGGTATCTTGTGTTATATAGTAAAACCAATGTGAATTATGATGTTTTATGGTATCGCGTTCATTTGTGTTGGTTGCGTGCACTAAAGAAAATAATGATCACAGGATGTTTAGAGAATAAATCCATTTGCATAGATGATATAGATAGAATCATTATCATTATAATTTTTCATCATTTTCATGTATTTCATGTTGCTTTTGTTTTGGCTCCCGCAAATGGTGGATGGGATGATGGTAATGATGTGGCCGCGTTGACGGTTTATCGTCTTCGCAATGAATTTCAATGTAGCGAAATTTGTTGGTTTTTTCTGTGTTTTGTTTATTTGATTTGTGTATTCGGTTGGGATAAAGTGAAAATAAATTTCCAGTGGACATAGCCATAAAGAAATTTGTCGCGCCCTTAGTGTTGGTTGTCGGTCGAGTGTCATATTAGTGGTGCCTAACAGTATGATGGATCTCGTGGGAGGTTGAAAACGACCGTTTATTGAAATTGCAGAAAAAGGCAAACAGCTGAGACGATGAAGAGAGGAAGAGAGTGGGCGACAACGAACAGTCGATTGCGTGCATTAAGTGTGAAAAACTTTGGGGGGAGACTTTGTGTTGGATGAAAATTAATGTTGAACTTTTATTCAAACAATTGATTTCCGTTCTCACGTTAGCATTCGTTGCTTTTAATTTTTTTTTATTGTATGAACGTCTTCCTTCCGCGTTTCTGTTGTTTGTATGAAATGAAGAATTACTGTTTTGTCTTCGGATAAGAATCTGTGATACATAAACGTCAGCTCGTTGGTTTCAAGTTGAGACTATATGAAGTTGAAAGCTATCATTTGTGAAGGGTGAACTATTTCATGTGGATTTAATTAGATGCTCTAATTATTTAATGGCCATGAAACAAGTAAGTAGCTGAATATTTAAATGAATTGGAAACGATTTTCCAATGAAATTAAAGGGAATGAGGAATTGTAGTATAAATCATTATGATCAAAGTTGATTTAGAGGAACATTGATGGAGTAAAATGAGGATTTTATATTTGAGATATTCTAATTTACTTAATTTAATCATATCTTTGTTGTTGGTCTTATAGAAATTTCATTTCATAATCAGTCTTAGATGTTGAATTTCCTTTATAATTGTTTGGTGAAATTACAGAAATGGGATAAGATTGAATTAGTAAGATTCCGGTGAACTGAACTGTCAGTTTTTGTATTGTGCTATCTATCTGATAACACGCGTTTGGTTAAGATGAGTAGATTCAATGGTTTTATTTATAACCGCAAAAGAGTATGAAATATTTTGTTTCTGGATTTTGTATGTTTACCTTCATAGAAGAGCTTTTTGACAAAAGACTATTAGAGAGAAGATGGAAGATGTTGCTTTTGATAATTCGAATCTGTGTGTATTGGCTTCTGGTATTTGCCTATTTTATATACTTTTAATTATATCTATGGCATATAATCATTATATCATTCTTGTAAATGGGCTTTTGTATTTTGTTTCTCGTTTTTTATTTATGAATTCAATGGCTGTAGACGGAAAATAATAATTTAATTATATTTGGATCTTTTCTAATTCATGGAAAAGTGATGTAGTGTTTATGGCATAACATTGGGGCGGTATTGAATCTCTGGTCAACATAATTTTCTTGAACAATAGAAGACTATATGGTTCATTATTTACTGGATGTTGAATAAAGATGACTGTAAAATAGACTTATAATAGTGGGGGTAAATATTCAGCAGCTGATAATGAAAGAGTGACTCTTTGTAATCACTTGAAGAGGCCTTTGGGATACAATGGATATAATGTAACAAAATTTGCAGGTGATTTGGAAAATTTGTCTGAAAAGTCGAACGTTTCCAATGAAAAGGGATATGAATTCTGTTTTTGGGTTATGAATAATTGGCAACCGTTCTTTATCTCAAAGCATAAAATCATTTATGTTGATGCTGGTAAATAATGAAAGAATGTAGGCGCTCTTGTTGTAATTGAAGGGCGTATTTAATAATACATAATTGATATCAATAATGAAATAGATTGATTCATATTTATGGATGATTTTATGTTTCAAATAATATTATAACATTCTATTGGTATATATTTATAAATTGTATCCATCATCAGTGAAATTGTAGATAATATTAATTATCAGTTTTTTGTTAGTACAAATGGGATTCATGTTAATGAATAAATTATGATGGAGTATTGAATATAAATTTTGAATGTATACAAAAACTGGAGGCTATGTAAATGATCGTGCGGGTGAATGAACATTTATGATTGGAGCAGATCCAACAGTGAATTTTATGTTTTTTATTTTTCAATATTCTTCAGTATTTTTTTGGTTATTTGGTGTACAGCAGGAAGAGGAATCAACACGAGAGACAGTTATATGTTTGTTCGAATTGAAACAAATATGAAATGGTGTCAAAAAGTTTGAAGTGTGTTCATGACCCTTATCAATTCTGTTTTCCCTTGAATCCATTGAAATGGCTGGCTCCGCTATGCTGGAAGTCCAGAGTTACGGTAGAAAAAAAATGAAACATAAATTGTATCTGTGCTGTGTCATAGAGAGAACCCCAATTGAATTGAAAATAACCTGGGTAGATTAACATTTTAACTAAAATGTCTTTATATTTCTTATATTCGGACGGCATTAAGTGATTGTATCTCCCTTGAGAGTTTTATAACAGGGTACAGTCAATACTGGTAATGATGCTGGACTTGAAAACAAAGTTGAGGTTATGAACAAGTTGACTGAAGAATAAGAGATTGGAATTTTGTGTGTTATCCACAACATTCAAAGACTTTTGGAGTGGCTAGTACATAGACTGCGTCTAACTCTTGATGATTGAATGTTATTGGACTATTGAAGGATTAATAACATTTGATTGTTATATGCCACCGATTAACGAATTTCTAATTGAAATGATTTGAAGAAAAAAAAACCGAATTTATAAAGATGTGTTAGGATGAAACTTCATCCATTAATTGTTTTGTAAGTTGATAGAAGGGGCCAGAGAAGTGGAGTAATGTTGTTGAGATTTGTAGATACGAACAGTAAGCGGTCCTTATCATTTCTCTCGTCAAATTCAGTTAAATTAAATATTCATTCTCATTTAATCATTGGAAAATGTTTGTGTATTATTTTGAAGTATTTTTTTTTTCTTTGGTTACATTTTCATGTTTTGTATTGAAGTAGTTGAAGAGAGCAATTAAAATAAGACAATTTAAATCTATGCTCTTTATGTTGTTAAAACTCCCTTCATCTTTTGGTTCGTTTAAAACTCTTAATGGGTGTTATTGTACTATCAAATCTGTTTGGTGGAGGACAGAAAATTAAAATTCGGATGAAAATTTGTGCTTGGCTTTTATCAAAATCGATTCGGGTGTGACCATTGAATGGTGGGAAAACAGATTTTCGTTTTTGATATTCAAGTTGAGCCATTTATATTCATCTGGGCTTTAGATTTAATGTTTCAAATTTATGTTTATTTGAATTTAGTTTTGGATGACATCGATTATAATTATCCAGCAAGAGCGTATGAGAATTATCATGGTAGAAAAAGTGTATTATCGTGTAGATGGGTAATTCCTTTAATCACAATTAAATTGCATATTCGATAATGTTTTCCACATTGGATGGATTTGTGGACGGGGGAGTTGGTTGCGCGTGTAGTCCAACATGAAACGAAAAGAAACTGAACGATAAATGGAGTGAGATTATTTGCGAGTTTCAGTATTTTTGTGTGGAACAACATAAATATTTTTGGATATAAAACATAAACAATTTGGGAATGAATTCTGGAATTCGATGTGAATTATGGATGATGAAATTGAAGATGACTGATATACAGGGGGGTGGATTTTGTTAATATAATCATTTAATGGGGTATATGATGGTGACGTCAATTATGATGTAGGTGATGATGAAGCCGATCACATTCCATTTTCTCATGACTTTTGAACTGAGAAACAGTAGAAGTGTAATGGGATTATGTAGTTCAAGTAGTCAATATCGTTTTAGTTTTCTTGAGTTTCTTACTTTATTCGATATTTAAATCGATTTGATATAATGAAGTTCTTTGGGTTTTCTTTAAAAACTTAACTTACAATATCTTGAAAGTGAGTGCGCTTTGTTAAAAGTTTAACATCAAAAGAAAATAGTTGATTTCTTAACTTCTTCTTTTTTTTTTTCTAAATGACCGAAGAAACATAAATTTTATTCATTAAATATTGGACGGTTTTTATATTTTTAATGGTATTCAGTTCATGTTATAAAAGAAAACATTTCGATTACATTGTCATTAGATTGTGTTACTGTTGGAGGCTACAACGATTAGAGACTATTCGTATAGTATTTTATGTAGATCTATTTTATTGTTGTATCGGAACTGATTTTGATCATAAAACATTTGGAGATCAAGTTTATATTCTTCGTGCTGTTTGGTCTTGTTATCGATGTTTTTATGTTTGGACGATGGTATATTGAAGAGACACGAATTGATTCCGGTGTTATGTGAAATAAGAGGTGAATTGAATTGAAAAATAGAAACCATAAAATATGAATGTCTTATGATGATTTCAGCGTTTTTCTTTATGTAGCTATGGACATATCAAAAGGTAGTAGAGATGAAGTGATACTTGTATGAGAATTCAGGTGAAGTGTGGCCACTCAAATAATATCAACGTTTTGGATTTCTTTCAATCGATGAAAACAAATGTTGAATGTGAAACATTAATTGCTAGTGTATAACACTTTTTTTTAATGTTGTGATCTAGTTTTTATGGCATAGAGACAATCAATTTTATTTACCTCTTTGGAGATTTGATTTAAAACCATTCTCATGATTCTTTTGACATTGAATGGATTTTGTAAAGATTGGGAATCGATTTCAGTCAACGGTTTGGAATAAAATGAAGGAAAGAGATTAAATGGTTAATATAAATCATATCTGTGATGCATATAGTTCAACTGATTGGTTTGCGTTGATTAGCAGCATCGACCAACAGATTGGGGAATTGTTTCGATTGAATCTTCTCGGATCTTTATCTGAATAAATAACATTTGATTCCATGTGATATGGGATTCTCTTTTAATGCGTAAGTGGCAATTACATACTCCAGATCGTCTCTTCTGTTAATAGTGGGCCTTTAGTGTATGTAGCATCAAATCATTAAATATTTGGGCCAAAACTATTAAATTACATGCAAACGTTATGATAATGTGAAGGGTTGGGATTCAGAGATGATGCTGTAATTGTCTAAACGATAGATGATATGCAAAGAATTTTCTTACGTAAATTGGGAAAGCATAAAATTTTCAGTTTCAATGAAATAGGCAAAGAATTTGATTGAGATAACAATAAGCTAAAAGTTATTTGAGCTGACTATTCTGTCGTTTTCTTTATTTAAACTATAAATGTGGAACTACAACCCAATGATTTACCGCACAGAATTCATTTGTTGTGATAATAAAATGTTGAAAATATGTATGAAGTTTCCTTGAGTTTGAGGAGAACTGTGCCTGATGTTGGAATACAATAGTTCGAAAATCTTAAGTGTAATCTAATGAGTATTTCGTTTCTCTTTGGGATTATGTCATTTGGAAGGGAAAAAATGCTGCTAATGCTTCAGTGTAATGCATATAGTTACGTGTACGAATTGAGAACAATGGAGATTTTGAGTATAGAATTTAGTTTTTCATCATTGATTAGCATAGTTGTCGTTCACCATTAATGTTGAAAGGGATATAATGGTGGAGTGATGACTTAATTGGTTTTCCTTTGTAATGAATTCTCTCTTGTGTTTGAATGTTGATTGAAATTCAATGGAATATAATTCAAGGAAAGATTGATATCGTTGACGTGTTGTAATTTTTTTTTTGTACTGAAACATTTTTTCTGATCTTCTGTTATGAAACATAAAATTCATTTGAATTAATAATGGAAATATTTAGACGGATTTTTTAGCGCTCTTTTTATGATAATTGTATTATTTGATGGAGAATAGCTTCTGTGAAATAATATTTTGATTTTAGCTGGAAATGGAAGAAAAGTTAAGAAATTTTTTATATTTGATGCCTATAAGAAGCATCAGAAGAGATCTGAAATGAATTTCTTTTGCTTTTAAGTGAAAACGAATAATGAAAATTCTTTCACCTGAAATATTAACTTTTTAGCTGACCATTTACTTTGTAAAATTATACATTGTTTCTTTTAATTTTAATTGGATAAAAAGCACATGTTTTTTAATCTTTACTAGATGGAAAACAATAAAAGGAAAAACATTCATGTTTAAGAACAACAGAGAAAAGAAAAAAGTTTCATTTGCCAATCATTTAAAGTATTTCATTTATTTTTATGTTTTTCCATTTAATTTTGTTACAATTTCCGGGGAGTTGGAATGAACTCTGACATCGTTTTATTTATTTTCCTTTGAATTGTTGAGTCCATGGTTTTTGCTGTAAAACGAGACTGACCAACAAGTCTTAATGATGATTACATGTATATGTTGCTTTAGTTTAACTGCTGGAAAAGAAAATTGACGTCACTGTGAAAATGGGGAGGCAAAAAAAGAATTTAATTAATTCTACAAGTTCGTTTCGATGAAAATCTATATCGAATTTCTTTGTATTATTATCTGATACATTTTTATTGTAACTTTCTTTTATATTGTTATGCCGTTTTCCTTTTTCGAATGATACTAACAGATTGCGACAGTATCATCTAGAGTCTTTTGCACACGCAAATGATTATTGGTGAAACGAAACAGAAAAGTATAACTAAGAATACAGATGATAAAAAGAAAAATGATATTCTTATAAGAACAAAAATAATTTTCATGATAAAAGTTATGAAATTGAGTGCTGTTGCAACTTCTTTGCAGAAATAAAATTGGAATATTTTCATTCATATTTATTATTTACTTTATGCGTTCCTTTATAGTACCGTGGATATTATTTATTATGTTCATTTATGGTTGATGTTTTTATGAGATTTATACTGGTATAAATGATATAAATGAAAATGAGCTAGAGATTTTCCACGTAAAAGGAGAAGAAATTTAGTTTTGAGTTTTTGTTTAAAATAAAAAAAAACTACAGATGAACGTGGTGGACTATGGTGTATCGAAACAAATGAAATACATTTTCCATAAAATAGTGAAATGAAAGAAAAGTTTAATGAATTTCTAGCACTTTTAATATTATTTATCTTCATGTTGAAAAAGAATTGAAATGCCTTATTTTCTTTCATTTGGATGAATGAAAAAAGTATTTAGAAAACTTTTATTCATAACATCTAAGAATTCTAAGAAAATTGATCTTAGATCATAGGATGTCTTTAACGACATCCGTTACATAAGTCCAAAATGATAGTCATTTTAGAAATCACTGTCCATTTAAATATCATAAAAATTTGATTTCATGCTGTGCCGACAGAACGTTAATCAAATACTAAAATATTCACCTTCAGATTACAGTAGTTTTTATGGATTTTTTGTTTGCTGGAAGTAATGATGAATAAAAACTATGTTTCGACTACATAAAACATTTGCTTCATTTCACCCGATTTAATGTAATTGGCACGAAATGGAATATTTTCTCACCTTTCAATATCAGAGAGAGAAAGAGAATGGGAAGCATGAGGTTACGATAGAATCGTTTATCAAATTGAATGTTTTTTTCTTTCGTTTGGGGTCTTAATGTAGAGCTTCCTTGCATCCGGTGTTGGTGGTCACAAAATCCATGGTCATACAGCCATTTATGTGCAACCCGTGTTATGTAGTTCACATGATGATGGACTGCCTATGCCGCGCTACACTTTGGATTATAATGATATTATTAAAGTTGAATACAAACGAGCTTTTTTTTTCACTGATTTATTATTTTATGTGTGTTGTGTATATCATCCGTTCTTCCTCATGAATAAAAACATTGAAGAATATTCAGAGGTTTCCTGCATATGACTGACCATTCATGATGAAGGGATTTTGCCGTCAAAAAACAATGATTTTACTTTGGTGGATAAGCGAGAGGATGTGTGAATAACTTTTCGTTTGACGGTTTATGGGGTTTTATACCATCATCTGTGTGAAATGAATTTTCATACACATCGTAAAAGTGTGATTCTGGTGTCCTTCGAATGAGTTTTTTTTTATGAAGTCTTAGATTCAGATTTCAATGTTTTTCCATTTGCACATTGCATTTTTATGATGGGCCATAAGGATGATACGGAAAAGATTTATGACTTGAATGAAAACAAAATCTGTTCAAGAAATCATATGAAAGTGAAAATTTTTATTCGCGAATTGGTTCGTAGTTTGATTTGAATGGGAAACTCTTTCTGTAATGTAATTTCTGTGTTTTTTATTTGATAATATCGAATTTATGTCATTTGTGACAAAGAGGAATTTCGAATGTTGTAACTGGAGATCATAAATTTTGAAAACCGTATAGAATTGATAATGATAATTATGAGTATTAACGACGTATTCAATGAGATCAACATAAATATTTTTCTTCGGTTTATCTTGTCTCGGGTCTTTATTACGTCCCCCTTTTTGCTCATTTATTTATTAATTATCGCAATTTGAATGAACATAATGCGTAGGGAATTGATCATAATTTAATGTCGTTGAACTGATGTCGCTTTCTATATAGTTTTGTATTACCGAGAGAGTCTGTGTTGAGGCATCTGATGAGTTTTATCTCATGAAAACGATATACGACCCCTGTGCGTTTTTGAGACGAAAGAAATGGAGTGTGAATGCTACCAGTGATTATATGATTAATAAGTAAAATGGTCTGAAAATTAAAATTATGGAATGATAAGTAATGGGAATTGTAATATCATTTAATTATTATGGCCATTTTTTTGAAGGCGTATTATAACTGTTTTGCTTTTGTACATTTTTTGTTTTTAATTGAGTGAATAAGAGTTGTTGAGTGAAATGGATGACAATTTATTATTGTTACGTTCGATGGTTTTTTATTTCTTCGTCCTTGTATGTTGTGATTACTGGGAGTATTTGAGTTATTATTGGAGCATTCAAAGGCTATGGTGTTCATGGTTGAACTATGGAAGAGGAATAAGAATTTTGGTTAAGACAGGATTCATTTTAATGGAAGTAATTTACCATTGATGCGATGAAAATTATTTGGTAAAGAATGATACAATGAGATTAATCGTTTAATTTAAGCTGGAATCATAACTGTTTTGGAATTCAAATAAACTGAAATATTTGTGTATTTCATCGAAAGTTATTTTTTTTGTGTGTTAAATTGTACCGTTTTGTTTGAGGAGGAAGAACACTAAAAAAAAAATTATCTTCCGCCTACGAGGCGCTGATTAATTATTTGAATGTAAAATGAGAATAGAAAATGAGTAAAAGAAATGCGTAATGAAGACACCACTCAATAAAGATCATCATTTAAATGATCTTCTATATAAAAGAGAATGAAAAGAAATAGAAATTCATTTTTTTATTTTATTCAATTTAATGTCATTCAAACGGAGATGATGCTATTCTCATATTTTATGTAATTTATGTTTGAACACTTGAATTCAGTCACAAATAAATAAGAAACAAATTTTGTTTAATATCATTTGGAGTATCATATTGTCGGAGGCCACTCTTATACTTCCTACGGATATTTAATATTTACATATAATTCTAATGCGTTTATGTACATGCAGTTTAACAATGGATAAAAATTCATATGAGTCGTTAATGCTTAGGTGGCTTGTCAACATTTATTACATTTCTTGTTTATTGAAGTGATGAATCTAACAGAAAAAAGAAGAGAATAGACGGTATGTTACCATGCATTATTAATTAAGAATTTGATTCTTTTGTTCATATTCGGACTCTGAGTAACTGATGATAGAGAGACGGTAATAACCGGGGGTACAATGAATTAAACATTAAAAATTAAAGAGAACCCATAAGGTCATTGAGTAAAATTATTGTGATCGTTTAAAACAGTGGCAATTAAATGTCTAATGATGCATTATGGGATCTTAATGGGTATAGTAAGTTGAAAACTATAAATGACAATCTCATTGCATTTTGAAATACGATCCACCTTATTCTGTATGTTTGTTTATTATATTAACTGGTCTTGGCTTTTTTATGGTTCTCTATATCTTCTTCAGTGTAGTTAAATAAAAAATAATCTTAAAGATGCGAAGGTTATGATTGCGTACTGAATTGTTTCAGTTGACCTGTTTCATTTAATTCTTATTTATTGAAGTTAATGAACAATTCGAATTTTTTTTTTAAAAACGGCGCTAATGTTCACATTAAGATGAAATGCAGAGTTGATGAAGCTGCGGGATTCATTCGTTCCCTTGTAAAAGTATACCGACATATGAATTGGTTACCATTCAATGAGATACATTTACAATAAACATCACGATGTGCGTCATCAGATCTCAAGTGTTGGTCTTGTTGTATACATCATGACCTTTGCTGAGCATTGAGTTATTTATTTTTTGTATATTGCCTTCAATCTAATTTAATATGAACCCCCACAATGTTGAAATATCAATTTCATTTCATCTAACAGTTTCTGTTCTTTCAATATTTTTCTGTCGCATGCAATGTATAATCATATGTTGAATTATTATGTTTATCGTTTGAGTAGGTACTGAACGATTGATATTACCAAGAAGTATTTCGGTTAATTCTGTCACTGGCTAAGAATAAAGGGCAAACCACAAAATGTTAGTTAATGCTATTAGAGCTGTACGATATGTGGCTGAACGTATAATTGTTCTAGCCAATTTGAGGGTAAATGTGAGATGCATTTCTGTGGCCATAATCTGAATATTATAAAATAATTGAAAAATACGTGAATACTGAATACTTTAATAACCGAAGAGCCACAGTGATTAAATGTCAACCTGTTTGTATAGTTTCATTGTAAATGGATCATCTCACCGCTTATAATAATTTTGTTGTTGCAAATTTGGGAAATTCTAGTAGAACTGGACAGATTTTTCGCAATTAAAAATTCCTGGTTGTGTATTGCCACTAGAGCAATTGAAAACGGTAAACCTAAAACGGAATTACGCGGATAAATTTATCGCTCTAATAAGCGAATAAACAATCAGCTTATTATATTTAGCATAATGGAATTATACAACGTAATTCATTGTAACTCTATGGAGCGAGAATTTATTTTAAAGGTGGACGTACTGAAATTTATTCCCTGAGTATTTTGTTGGCGGGAGGATGGCAATCACTAGACTCTATGGAAAATTGTAATGATGAGGATGGCAAAAGAGAACATTCATAGTACGTTGGACCCAATAACTAATGCAATTATGAACGTTTCAGTTGAATTTTATTTCCAAACATTTTTGGTACGCGTTAGAATCATCATTGGTGTCAGATTGTTCTTCACGAAGTTTTTCAGTTGTTTGTCTGGAAGAGTGGGGCCATTAAATTTCTATGTGTTTTGGTTGGCATTGGAGACTATCTCTCACGAATATAGCAATTGAACGGAAAACAAAGTAACTTGTACATACACACGACTTTTAGAAAACGGGACCAACTAAATGGAAATTATTTTTTGTTTGAAATGGAGTGTGTGAACGAATAGGACACTCTGGAGGGATTTAACAAGGCACCATATGTAAATGTGACGGATTGAATGTAATAATATGAAGAAAAATGAAAACAGAAGTGGATTTTTATCTTATGGACTTGGGGTAGTTGAAGATGTGAAAGTATCAAACATCCGTACTTCCTGTTTTTAGTCAGCAATTGTTTTAACACAAAAATATTTTCTTCTATTTTCTCTATTGTTTTTTATCTCGCAGTGTTATTTTTTTTTTTATTTGAGCCACAAAAAGAAAATATTATCGCGTATAATTTTATTCATAACGGAATGATAGAAAAGTTTTTCGCACTTCCTTCCACATCAGTTTAACTACACTTTTCGTTACGGGGAAAATACATGAAAATATTCTCATATTTCGGGTATTCCGGACAGTTTGAAATGGAATAAAAAGTTTGTTTTTTTTTTTTCATCTTAAAATCCAAGTTAACGTCATATGGTTCATCCATATTGCTTTAGGCTGTAATAGGAGTGGGTGAGAATAGGTGGTGGACCAGGAGACATAGAATACAATATGGCTCATTATAATGTAATAATAAAATACCGCACATTTCTGCAGTATGGTGAAAATGATATAACAATTTTTGCCTCTTTATTTTCTGTTTTATTTTATTTTTGTATCCGAAGCATTTGACTTATGCTTTTTAAATTTTTCATTTTGTGATATTTGATTCAGTGGATGTTTCTCTTTTGATTCAATTCAATATTTCTGCAGATCAAATTGAATACCTTTCCGTTACGTTTGTTATTGTGTTGTGTTGTTGCCGATTGGAAAAATGACAAAATGGTAACGAAAATTCTATGGAATTTTATGAAAAGTCTAAAATGAAGATTATTTTTTTTTTCCTTGAATGGAAAAAGAGTACAGCTTTTTCCTTTTATTTTGGTATGATTCGATCGGAATTGTAAAGGAAAAAGTAATAAGTTGACGAATGAATTGGTCCATTTGTGAAGGAAAGATGCTGCGATATTTTTATTCCTTTATTTCATATATCGATTGTACAATATAATCGAAAACTTTATTAGATTTTATTTTCAACGTTTAATGTTCCACGTTTTATATGGATACATTTTGGGTTATGTGGGCCGTTATACGAACCTTTTATTCTGTTATGTATTTTGTCGTTTATCTTGTTATTTTTATTTTTTTTTTTTTTTGAATTAAATGAGGCCAGATGTTGAACATTTTACCAGTAAATTGTTGTTGTTATGGTCTTATTTTGCTTCTTTTAATCATAATCCTTGAATATGTTGAATTAAAGTGAATATGTTTGTTTTACATAAAAAAGAAAATTGAATGTGAAACAGATGAGACAGAAGATGTCAACGTATTGGAATATGACTTTACCAATTTAACCGTTTTATTAACTCTCTATCGATTTGATTAACAACGTTCATTGAACATTATTATGTTTCCTACAGAAACATTGAAATAAAAAACGTGAGAAATTTCTTATGTAAGTGTAGAAGAGAAGACGTTGTAGCGATTTGATAGGAATGATATTGTAGTAATGAACATAATTTAATAATGATTCAATTTTAAATTGTCTGGAAATGATGAGGTTTAATGCAAAATGATGACAATGGCGAGGTATTGTTTAAGTAGATAGAACAGAATCATTAGTTGGGGTGACCATTAAATCTGGTGACTCATTCGATTAAAATCAGTTAAGTAGTTAGTAAAATAATGACAGACGTACCAAGACAAAGGCATGAGACAATTGGCTGAAAAGAGCACGTTGATTTTTTTGCTATAAGAATTTTAACCGATTTCTTATATATTGGTGGATCTCTTTAGGTTAGAAAACCAGCAGAATATTAAAGAATTCTTGTAATTTTCAATGTACAATCGTATGTGCCTAACATTAAATGTTCTGGTAAACTGATTTCAATGAGTGTGATGAATTCGTTCGAAAAAATAAATGAATAAAATGCTGGTTGTTGGTTGGTACTGTAGAGGATCAACCAAATGAAAAAAAAATAAAAGGAAATACATTAAAGAATGAAATTTTATGCTGCGCCGGGCAATAACAATTAAACGTCCGAAGTTTTTAAAGACAGTTTTGCTCTTATTATTAAATACGCGTAATCATTGGACGTTTAAAATTAAAATTGTTGAAAATGGAATACTATAAAAGCAATGAATCATTTACATTAATTGAATTCATTCATTCATGGCTAAAGTGGCTGATACTGATGACTCCAGTAGCTATTGAAAAGCGTTACCATTAAAACAAGAACCGAATACAACGGCCGTTAACAATATAAAAAACTATGGATGTGTAAATAGGGTTTTACCTTAATTGTTTACCAGCGATATGGACCAATTAAAACTACATTAACGATGCGAATCAACTAATTTATTATGAATTCAAGTGAATATAAGAGAAAAGTTCATTCAAATAAATCAATATTTTTGTTAAAACTTTTTGCCATTGTGTACTTGTGTACCCACACAAAAAAGAAAGAATGATGATGGGGAATCTCATGTAGAGTGAGAAATTTGAGGTTGAAATTTAAACTATACGATAGTGAATATTCATGGTAATTTCATTTCAAATTAATTTATATATTTGTGACACATAAAGTGCATTTCACATAAATATTTTCATATTTTGCATGCAGTAAAAATAATAGAATGGGCAAAAAAAAAAAAAACTGTTCATTACAAATATTCTGTGCTCTCTGAATGAATTAAGTAATAAATTATTCAAAATAAAAAAAAAATTGCAAACAAAATTGATGGCTTTTGTATGTAAAAAAAGAATAAATCAAATATTTTTCAAATGTTTTGGCAAAAAATTAAAATTGAGTTGATGGTTTTGTATGTATCACACCATGTAACATAGCAATTGAGATAAAAGGAATTTAAATCGGATATTGGTTCGTTTAAAAAGTTCAACACATTATAGTTAATTAATCCGTATAATACTGACCAGAGGGGTAAGAAGAGGTTCAGTATTTGCCAAAATTATCATAGATTTATAACCAATTTATATGAACCTATTTGTTGTGTAGGGAATGGTTTTTCAATTTGATGATTTTTCCTTTTATTCTGGTTGGAAAGCAATCATTTCATTTGGTGCCGGTTATAATGAACATAGTTAATGGAAAATGACTGTATATAAGGCACATTATCAGGATTCTAAATTGATGTAGGAAATTGAATCCATCGTTTATAAGCATCAAAGGAGACGGTTCTAATGTGTTCAATATAACCGGAGTTGGGTATAGGGTCTCTTTGTACGTAACGTGAAACCATTCAGTGATAAAACACGAAAGTAAACATTGAATTTTTTTGCCTCTGGAATACAAAACACGAGAAATCCTCTACGTTAAGGGAACCAGAATTAGCTCTCTATTGGGTAAATGAATAGGGCGAGATGGTTAACAATGTTAATTGTAATTTTGCTTTTTTGTATTTTTGTTCTTTATGGTTCAGCTGCAGTAATGTTGAAGAGTGTGCGGGTGGTAAAATGGGATTTTTTTGATTTTTCCATTGGACCATAAAGTGTTATGCGACATTTATTAATTTACCCAGACGAGCCAAGAAGAAGAAAATCGAAAACCTTGTGTTGAAGAGATCCTGTAAATCGATACCATTTAGTTGAATTTTATAAAAATCCGGGATACCCTGCAGGGGTTGGCTGTTGGCTAATTGCTTGATCTTTTGAACTGATAACGATGTTGTTTTGTTACATTGAGGTGATGATTGTCCACTGCCAAGTGACGATTGAAAATTATTTTACTTTTGGATTGAAAGAAAAACATTAATTTTGTTTAAATGATTTTAGCCATGTTTTTCAATTGTTTTTGGTTCTCTTCAAATTATGCACAATGGTGCAATTTGAACAACTCTTGTGCTATGCACTTTATTAATGTATGTTGTTATTTTACCTTTAAGAAATTAATGATTGCAATTGCTTAGTTGTTGTTGAAGAACATGTTTGAAAATTTGTACACGCGGGAGTATTCAATTCAGAATTCGTAATGTATTGCGTCTGAGTGATACCAAGTGGATTTTGTATTGAAAACAAAAACGATATTTTGATATGAATCTTATGCAACGAGAAGTGTTGTTTTATACACTCCGATGCAATTTAGTGTTTTTCACCAAATAATGGTCCATTATTCCTTTGGCTAAAATCATTTTTGGTGACGTATAATCGAAGGAGAGTTTTCCTATTGTATTTTTAGTATTTTATGCTGGTTTTATAGTACCAAAATGTAATTATCAATGTGTTGATTTAAAACACGTTTTATTTAATATAAACAGAAGTGAGTTAGTCCCTCTTTGTTATTTGAAGCAATTCAGATTAGAATGGATTTGTGACCAATAGCAGTTTAGTATATTGTCCTAACAAAAATTGAGTGTGCAAAGATTCTGGTGCTGAAAAGATTGAATTCGAAATTGCAGATGGACCGAATATTTGTGAAACAGACCATCTAGCAGCCATGTTTTATTATGATTTTGATTCGATTATTGATAACGTTTTTGATTATAATACGATTTAAGGAATTGTGTACACAGAAAACCAAACATTTAAACATTTTCTCTCTGCGATGTATGAGACTAAGTATAGAAGTGGTTTTTGTTCAAGGATCTATGAATGCTGTGTTTACCAATAAGGAAGAAGAACAACAAAAACCTCTTCAATGGGAGTTTGATGGATACAGAACTACATGGTTAATACATAAACTGATTCAGCAAAAATATTCGAATCAATTTGCCGAACGAACGTTATACTCTGTGTATTTAGAAGTTTTCTTTTTTTCATCATTCGAATGTTTTGAGATGGCTGAAACAAAAATTGTATTGAAAACACATTTGATGGAAAAATTTAATGGAAATTCTAACTGAAACGGGTTTTTCCTATTTATTTGTCTGATTTAGAATAAATGAATTTAAGATGAGGTTGCCATTTAGTTTTAGATGTTCTCATTGTGTATTACATTATGTCAAGGAGAAGAATAATATTCACATGGAAACATGAATCAGTTATATTTTTTTGAGTGAATTACATTTAGTTTTTCTCTTATGAAATTTTAGTTTTTCATTCTATTATGTATATGGAGTTCTTTAATTTTTATAACAATTTGATTAGAGTTAATGGCCTGTCGTCCTTCTTTTATAGTTCTAATTAAATTGCATGGAGTTTATTGACCGTTGGTAGCAGAGAATAACATAAGTTGGAAGTGATGATAAAGTTGTGAGGTAACTAACTGTGATTTCTTTGGTTTTGGCATTATGGTGACCACATAAAAACCGTTTGACCAATAAATTTTGATGAGAGCTCTCAAGGAAGAGTTGGGAATGGGTAAAAGTAAAATGAAACTCGTAATGTTAATAAGCATAAATTATTGGCTAACATCTGGAAGAAGTCTGCGGTTAAAGAATAAAATTTCACCGTGGTACAATGTGACACATGAAAATAAGACAAATCGTTTAAAAAACTGTACGACAATGATGCTGTATCACTTGTTAACCAGGAGTTTCTTCTATAATGATGAATAACAGTCTTATGTTACTTCTTTGCGTCTTATTATGGTTCAGCTGTATGATGTATTCTATGTGAATAAAGTGTGTCGATGTGTGAATATGCATCTCATAAATATTGTGGTGCAACTTGTAGTTCAGTTGCATTCTCCAACTGATGGTATGAAAACAATATGATGATGATGTTTTTGGGGTGGAAAAATGTAATAATTTTTAATCAAATGATACCCGATGAGATGTCAACTTGTTCACTGGGTATTTGCTACTAAACAATATTTTATGTTTTTGTTAGTTTAACTAATGAAACTTAATAAATTTATCAATTTATCTAATACTCTTTGGTTGAGATAACGATGTGACATAGAGATGGAGAGATCATATAGATGTTATGTATATGGTAACATAAAGATATGTATATTGAATACGGGCACTCTGTCTTTACACTTCATTTAGATCAGTTTGGATTGTATATGGTGGTGATATTAGATGTAATACTGAACATGCTGGAGCGTTGATAACGTGACACTTACATGCTGCAATACATGAACTGAATAAAATTTCATTTTTTACTTATTTTTTGAATATTTGAAATGAAATACATGTTGAAGGATGTTTCTTTCACACATTTCGATTTCATTGCATTTGCTTTTCTTTTGAATAATGCAGTGTTTGAAATAGTATGGTAAATCAGACA